>CM076580.1:412618028-412880528 GCA_034641835.2 Pinus albicaulis
TTAATTGTGTATGAATGAAAATGAAAATAAAATTTATTGATATCTCAATTTATGAATATAAACTTATTGAGATCTATAAAATTAATGTCAACTATCAATTTTGAGATCATTTGAAATATAATCTTATTTAATAAAGTATTGATTTTTTGCAATTCAAATCTAAAGTTATGAATATAAAATTAAACTATAAACATAAACCATAAAATAGATTGAGTGCATAAAATTTATTCTATTGATTAAAATAAAATTTATTGAAATCTATGTATTATTCAATAATAATAATATTTAACATATAGTATAAGTAAATATTATTTTTCATGAGAATTACTTTGGAGCTTTATAAGAATTATAATTTTTTTTTTCTTATTTTCAATTTTTAAATTAAGTTTATGTGCATCATAATTTTTTGGATTGAATTTCTCTGTGAATTTTAGAGTTTCATAAAATTTACCATCTTCTTTTCATAATTATTTTTTTAATTAAATTTATGCACATAAAAAGTTTTCATAAAAATTATACCATCTACTAAATAAGAAATGAAAAATATCATTTAAATGATAGAAACAGAAAATGGAAATATAAGTCCCATACAATTAAGAGTATTGACATAAACCATTATCGTGCTTCATATGAATTGAGGCATAAGCAATGAAAATGAAAATATTAAAAGATTAAATTTTTTGATCCCATGCATATAAGATAATTAATAGTCTCGTCCGAAAATTGATGATGCACATAAACTTAACTTAAAAACAAGAATTACAATGTTTTCCTCGTATTCTAAGAATTATATTATTTTTCCTCATATATCTTATATTTATAGGATCAAAAATATTAATCCATTAACATTTTCATTTTCATTTCTTATCGCTCAATTCATATCAAGCACTATAACTGTTCATATCAAAACTCTTAGTAAAATAATACTTAACATATTAATCCATTTCATCTCATAAATATAAGATAATTATACTGAATTAGATTGAAACCCCATAGTCCTTGAATATTGATCCATTTCATCCCATAAATATAGGATAATTATGCTCAAATACATTAAGACCCCATACTCCCTGAATATTAAAAGACGGTTGTCTTCCAGCTTGTTTGTTTTTTTTAATAAAATTTGTCGACTCCACGAAATATTTTCTCATATTCACTTTCCAAATTAAGTTTATGTACATCATAATTTTTCTAATTGAATTTTTCTATATATTTTAGAAAATTCATAAAATTTACCGTCTTTTTTTCATAATTAGTTGTTTAATTAAATTTATGGACCTGAAAATTTTTGATAAAAATTTCTTATTTACGGATTCTATCATTTAATGATGGAAAATGAAAAATAATAAACAACGCTCTACATATGATTAAGGTTTCACATTAATAAAGCATTGAATGTTGCATATGGATAACACTAGTATTTGGGGAATTAAACGTTGCAATTAAACATTCGTATTTGCTGGACACTGCTCTTCAATGTATGAAATAACGCATTGTACAATACATATGAATACCACTAAGGATAACACAATCTGTTGAATGTGAAATATATGAATATATAAATATATGGAAATATATGAATAACGCTACTCTCAAATATATGGAAATTGTCGAATAACGCTCTCCAATATGAAAAGCGTTGCTATATATTTGATACCATTGCAATCAAAGCTCCATGATTATACCAACGGAGCTCCAAAAATTATAACAACGCAGCTCAAATACAGTATTAATGCATCTCCCAAATTATAACAACGCAGCTCAATTAAAGTATTAACACAGTTCCATTGCTCATACCAACTGCTACAAGCGAAGTATTAACCACTGTTCTTAACAACGCGCTTTGATATTTGGTATATATGAACGCAGATTTAAATTTGATATATGAACAAATTGTATTGTGTTATCTATATGACAGAAAACGGAAATCCTATACAATTAAGAGTGTTGATATTAACCACAATTCTTGGTATGAATTGAGTCATAGGTAATGAAAATTAAAATATTAACAAATTAATCTTTTTGATCCCATAAATATAAGATAATTAAAATCATGTTCAAATGCATTGAAACCTACAGACTCCACTTCATATTCAAAGAGAATATATTGAAACCCCCACATTCCCTCGATATTGAAAGAGGGTTGAGTTGCTATATATATATATTTTTTAATGAAATTTGTGGAATGCACAAAATCATTGATGACTCTACCAATTTTGGATTTCAAAAATCTAGTGAAAATAGAAGGCATATATAAAGATCCGAAAGAAGGCTATATATATCAAATGGAGGCTATGCAGTTGAACTTCTGTATAAAATAGAAGTTCTGCAGTTGAACTTCTGTATAAAATGGAAGCTCTGACTATTCAATCTATTAAACCTTGGAAATAAATCTCACTGTATTTTTTTAAAATAACCAATGAACCATAAGTTTAAAAAACAATGTATATCAAATTGAAACGTCTCAAGAAACCATAAACTTGCACAACAAACTTTGTTTATCAAATGAAACATGCAATTGTTGGATTTCTTTTTAAATTCTTTTTTCTCTTCAATTGTTTTGTGAAATTTGAATGACACTCATTTCAATTAAACAAAAAAATATTAAATAAAAGAAAAAAATGTCTATTAAAAAAATATATGGAATATGGGTTGTGTTTATTAATATGGTTCATCTAGAATTTTGGGCACTCACACCTCTAATAGTGGCCTTCCATGGTGCACTATCATTTTAATTGTAAGTTACATATTTTTCATGTAACTTACAATTATAAAGCCTTCTCGTTGACATGGAAAAACCACGATGGGTTATAATTTGGTGGTTTATTGGATTGTTAAAATAGTATGACAAGGTTAGATTTTTTAATTTAATTATTTAATTCAAAATACTATGTTGAAAGTTAAGATGATTTAATTTTGGTAAAAGAATTTTAAATAAGTTTTAGTAATATATCATATGGCTTATTAATTTAACATTTATTAACATAAATGCATGATATATTAATTTAAGATTTATTAAATATTTATTTTTAAGGTGAGGGAGGTTTTTATGATTGAACTTCCAATCAACATTAATATTATTTTTTGCCTTATCCAATTATGCTACTATATAATCTAAAATTTTATCAAATATTAATAATAATTAAGAAAAATAAAATTATGTTAAAATGATTATATATATAATTTATATTTAAAATAATTATTAAAGTCATAAATCTTCACTATTATTTTTAAATGATATGGATTAATAATACTAAGAAAACATAACTCATTGGTGCTTTATTCTCTTTTTGCATAGCAATAAAACATAATAAAATTCTATATTACTAAATGTTAATGAACCATTTCTCTCTTGAGAATGTGAAGCGCCATCAGTTTTATGTTTCCACGTTACACTATAAAATCAGTTATGAATGGTAATGAAAATGAAAATGTGGCTAGAGCACAATTTTTATAGTTTTATGGCCTTTTCAATAGTGGAGACATGTTTCAAAATAGGTTATGCACATTTCACACATCCATGGTTTACGTGTTTTAAAATAGGTTATGCATGTTTCACAAATCCATGGTTTCAATGAAGTGAATTTAATTTGAATGAAATAATCATATGTGGTCAACAGTTAATGGCACGGTAAATTTTTAATTATAATTTGGTAAAAAAAATATTTAAGCCGGGTTTAATCACTTGATTTAGATGTGTAAAGAAGTTATACTCATTAATTCCATCCATTAATGTAGTGAAACATTTTCTATTTTTAATTATACAATTGAAATTTGTAATTAACAAAATAATTAAAATTGTAAATCCCAATAGTGAGATGCCTATAATATAAATATAAATTTAAAATAAAATAAATTCTATACTATTCTCTTAATACGTATACCTCCTTATCTCTTACATAAATCTAAGACATCAATTGAATATTTGAATTAGTATCAAATTTTAAGGTTTTGGATTGAAGATAAAAAGTGAAGCTTTCATGGTTTTTACCATTCTTTAACCTTGTATTACATATTTTCCTTATATTCATTATATAGTAAGTAACTTTGTATTAATTAATTATAAAAAATAATAATTATATATAATGAAATAGGTATGAATACTATTTTATGTTATTGTAATAAAAGTGGTCGCTTATTTGTATAGTTAGTTAATAATTAATTTTTAAAAATAAAAGTTAAAGGTAGTTCGAGTTGTTTAGTTGGGTTGTTAGCTCCCTCACCACCGGTGTTTTATTTCATAAAATGACATGGTTAGAATATATTGATTAGGATTAAAGAGTAGGTTGCCTTAGGGATTTTTCACTCTACAAGTGGTCAATACAAGACGTCTTAGCTCTTGCTTAGTCATTGGGTCATTACTTTAAAAAACAATTCTCAAAGCTAAAGATTTATAAATTAATAAAAATTGATATTAATACACCTAACACACAACGAATTTAAGTGGATAAAATGGTTATATTTTTAAAATACCATGCTAAGATGCAGGGTTTTCCATCAAATAGGGCATTTGCAAAACACTTGCAAACAAGCAAAGAAAAGAACAAAGAAGAGACCACAAAAGAAAGAATGATATAAATTCCCAGAACCTCCATCATCAAATGATGACGAAGAAGAAATGGATGAAACCCAACAACATACAGCGGTAGAAAAGCAACAAGTCTCTCAAGAGGAGGGAGAAGAAAAGGAGGAAGAACATAAAAAACATGCAAATAATCCAAATATCTCAACAATTTCTCTGATCCTTGAAAACCAAGTAAAAGGAAAGAACAACAATCAAGGCATTGGTGCAACCAAGCGATCTCATGTATCTGAAAGTTATGAATCAAAAAAATATGCCGCAAACTATTATGAAACTAGCTCCAAAAATAGAAGAAAAGAGAGATCGGCGCCTTATAAATAAGACACTTAGAGGGGTCAACCTCCTTAACATTACATAAATGAACAATTCTTGGATGATAAAAATGATAAAATCTCCTTATATATATATAGGAGTCCATCGGGTCACAATATAATCAATCCTAGCTAACCTACAAATAATAACGTAAGGGCACAATAACAACAATATGGGGGTTACACAGGTACGGAAATAAAAATAAGGGGGCTAAACTAACAAAAATAAGCAACTACACTAGTAATATAGGGACCTAACATGTCCCTGTCCTTCAAAAAAGTGTTGCCCTCAACGATTAAGTAGCTCTCGATTTTTCTGTATAAAATTTTCATCCTCCAATGTAGAATCTTCAATGGGTAAGTTCTTACACTTTATGAGATACTCTGAAATATATCGATTTCGTAGCTGTCGAGTTCTTGTTTCAATGACTACTTCAGGTTCCAATATGATTTTTCCTTCCCCATCAAGTTCTAGCAATATTGTTTGAACTGGAAGTTTTTCACCTATAACCTTCTTTAAGCATGAAACATGGAAAACTAGATGCACTCGCGAAGAAGTAGGAAGCTCTAATTTCTATGCCATAGTAGCAATATTTTGCAACACCTTGTAAGGACCATATTACTTTGGCGATAATTTATTATCCTTATTAGCTTGCTTGAGGGACATTTTTTTGTATGGTTGTAGCCGTAAAAGATCCAGTCTCCTACATCAGAGCTTCTCTCACTGTGATATTCATCTGGCTGTTCTTTCATTAGATTTTGCGCCAAATTGAGGTTCTCCTTTAAGAGTTGGAGAACTTGTTGTTGATGCTCGATGTGATCTTCCATTTCTTGAACCTTATAATTTTCTCTTAAATATGATGTGATGGATGGTGGATGATATCCATAAAGTGCCATAAATGGGGTCATTTTTTCTCTAGTATGGAAGGAAGTGTTATACCACCATTCAGTTAGAGGTAACCACTTGACCCATTGTGTTTGTTTATCAGATACAAAACAACGAAGAGATCCTTCCAAACATTTGTTCACTATCTCAGTTTTACCATCAGATTAAGGATGATAAGACGAGCTATGAGTTAGTTTAGTAACCAAACAAGAAAATAATTTCGTCCAAAAATTTTCAGTAAAAATGGGATCTCTTTCGCTTATAATAATCTTTGGGATTCCATGTAGCTTTTGAATTCTTTCCATAAATGCAGTAGAAACTTTACTTGCTTTAAATGGATGAGATAATCCACAAAAGTGTGCATACTTGGTAATTCTATCAACTACCACCATTATGGCACTCATTCCTTCAGACGTAGGTAAAACTTTGATTAAATACATTGAAATATCCTCTGAACATTCATTTAGAATTGATAAAGGATGTAGAAGACCCGATGTCTTAATTGTCTCAACTTTATTTTGCTGGAAAACCAAACATTCTGCCACAAAATTTTCAATGTCATATTTAACGCCATCCCAAAAAATTCTTTCTTCACCATGTCGTAAGTTTTTAAAAATCCTGAGTGTCCTCCTAAATGATAAGTGTGAAATTCCAAAATAATATTTTGTTTTATTTGAGAATTCTTAAAAATATATAAGCAATATTTGTACCACAAGGAATCATTTTTCCAATTAAATGTATCAGATGTACTAGGATATTGCTGCATTTTTTGAATGAGTGTCCACACTTCTTCGTCCTTCTTCCATTCATCCCTTACTTCAGTTATCCAATATGGCGGGAGAATAGAAATGGAATAAAGCAATGCTCCCAGCTCTTCATACTTTATTGAGCGTGCATATGCAACAACATTTAGCTTCCCTTTTTTGTAGATGATTTCAAATTCCTAGCCCAACATCTTTGTGACCCATTTTTGTTGCTCTTCTGAAGATAGTCTTTGTTCCAAAAATTGTTCAAGACTATCATGATAATTTTTTACCTTGAAGTGTCTTCCCATTAGGTAAGGTTGTCATTTCTTTAGTGCAGGTAGTATTGCCAAGATTTCCTTCTCATAAATAGCTTTCTATAAATACTTTCCTTTGATTGGATGAAGTTCAAAAGAAATGGGTCTTCCTTCTTACATTAAAAAAATACCAATTCCATTTCTCGAGGCATCACATTCCACAATAAAGATTTTTGAGAAGTCTGGCGTAGCTAAGACTGGTGCTAGGCACATTGCCTCTTTAAGATGTTCAAAGGCCTTAGTTGCTTTAGGATTCCATGAAAATGCATGTTTATTCAATAATGTTGTTAGAGGTGTTGTTATTCTCCCATAATTCTTAACAAACTTGCAATAATACCCTCTTAACCTGAAAAATCCTGGCAACTTCTTTATGGTTGTGGGGTCTTTCCATTCCTTAATGGATTTATTTTGTTAGGGTCTACCTTAACACCCTAGTGAGATATACTATGACCTAGATATTCCACCTCTTGTACTCCAAAGAAAAATTTGGAGGTTTTTCATATTATTTTTTCTCCTCCAATATTTTGAGCACCCTGTCAACATGTTGAACATAATCCTTCCAAGACTTGTTGTAGATTAGTATATCATCAAAAAATACTAACACAAATTTTCTAAGGGTTTGGAAATGGAATTCGTCAAACCTTGAAATATAGAAGGTGAATTGGTAAGGCCAAAAGGCATTACCAAAAATTCATAATCACCCTCATGAGTTTGAAATGTTGTTTTCGGAATATCTTCAGTCTTAATTCTAATTTGATGATATCATGAAAGAAAATCCAACTTGGTAAAATAAAATTATCCATGTAATTCATCCAATAATTCATCAATCACGGGAATGGGAAATTTATCTTTAATATTTATCTCATAGAGCTCACTAGAATCTAGACACATGCACCATGATCCATCCTTCTTGTGCACCAATACTACTGGAGCAGAGAAAAAACTTTGACTAAGTTGAATTATACTAGCCTCTAACATTTCTACAATCATACGTTCAATTTCGCTCTTTTGGACATAAGGATATCTGTAAGGCCTGATGTTTGGAGGAACACTTCCTGGAATCAAATGAATAGGATTATCATTATCACAAATAGGTGGGAGTCATTTGGGAGTTTCAAACACCTTGGAATGATTTTTGAAGACTTTTTGAAGATATGGAGAAATAGATGATTTTGATGTTAGAACTTCTAGTGAGCATAATTGTGCAATTACGCCTCGTTGTTATTTCTTTTGAAGCTTTGTCATGACATTAGAGCATATTATCTTTCCCACCTTCCCTGTGATACCCCATAATTAGACTTCCTTTCCTTCAAAAAAAATTTCAATAAAAGTTCTTGAAAATTAAAATCTATTGTCCCCAAAGATTGGAACCATTCTACTCCTAGTACAACATCGGCACCTCCCATTGGAATGGAAAGCATTGGACTATTCAATACATATTCCCCCATGGTTAGCTTGATATTATGGCATTTTCTAGAGAAATTTATAGTTCCTCCATTTTCAACCATCACTTGACATTATGGTGTTGGGTATAGGAAGCAATTCAATTCCTTAGATACCTTACAATGAATAAAATTATTGGTACTACCCAAATCAATCAACACTATTAGCTTTTTCTTCTTGATATGTCCTTCTATCTTGAGATTTTGAGGAGTGGTAATTCTTGCCAATGCATTACAAGATATTGTCGGACTCATTTCTTATTTCTCTACAATTGGTTCCTGGTGTATATCCTCTTCTTTTGAAGTTTCTTGTTCATTTTCTTCTTCCTCTTTACAACTTATGTAAAATAATTTCTTCTCAGGACCCTTATGACCTTTAGTGTATTTTCTATCACAACTGTAGCAAAGCCCTTTTGCTATTTTTCTTCTAATTATTGTGATGTCAACCTTGTAGGTTGTGGAGGTCCAAGTGTAGTAACACTTCCATATTTTATAAATGTGAGTGGTAGGCTTCCTTGTCGCCATAATTTTACATTCAAATTTTCTTGCCAACTTGAATGATTTCTCCAATGAATAAGGTTCTCAAAGGCGAACCTCATGTTGGATGTCATCCTTTAAAGGCCCTCTGAAGACATCAATCTTGTGTTCCTCTAGATTATGAGTTACCTTATATTCAATTTTGGGAAGTCCTCAATCTGCTCCACCACTGAACCCTTTTTTTTAAGATTTATCAATTGTCTAAAGAAGGTGTTTCTCTTTGTATCATCATAATGTGCTATCATTTCCTCCATAAAAATTGAGCAAGTGACAATTTTTTTACGGGAACAAAGCCATCGATACCATACAACCGTATTTTTTTCTAAATATAAAGTTGCAATGCATACCTTTTGTGTGCTTTGCACATTATTGAGATCAAAATATTGCTCCATCTATAGTATCCATGTTACGAGATCCTTGTCATCAAACTTCCTCATATCGACTTTGTAATATGGTGTATCTTCTATCCAACATTCGATTTTATGAAATAATGATTAACATTTATTTTGTTCTCATCATGATTTTCCTCTACTATATTTTCTCCATTTGGAATCATTTCTTGTATCAAATTTGCCAAACCTTACTTCAAACCTTCCATTTCTTCCTTCAAACCTTCCATTTTTTCTTCCACGTCTTCCAGGCCATTCTTCAAACCATCAATCGTAGCTTCCATGCATTTCTTTAAACCGTCCATATTATATTCCATGCATTTCTTCAAACCATCCATATTAGCTTCCATTCCCTTCTTCAAACCATCCATATTATCTTCCACGCCCTTCTTCAAACCATACATCTTAGCTTCCATGCCTTTCTTCAAAACTTCCATTTCATTTTTTGTTACTTTCGGCTCTTTAGTATCTGAAATTTGATCTTGTAGTAGCCCTTTGAATCTTATTTCTAATGCCATGGGTTTGACCTTATTTGGATGCTTCAAGGAAAATTTATGCCCAATCTCCCACAATGACCTTATTATGGATTGTTTCATTAGAGAAAAATTGTATGGCATGCCACATGTCACTGTTTCCTCCTTCGGCCCTGAAATTGATACATAGGAAGCTACAGTCTGTATAATTTTGACCACTTTTTATAGAATTGCAATCTAATGCTCAGAGAGAGATTTATGATGATTTTCCCAAGGTCACCTCTTTTAGATGAAATTTGGGAGACTAGAAAAACAATAAATTCCACAGATCATATCTTTGAAAATATTGTGAACCAAGATCTCAAATTTTTAAACGAAATTCCTCAGGATTTATGCTTGACATGGTAAAAATTTCAGCTTCTAAACCTTCGTAGAAAAAATGTTATAGCTAAAATTCCACGATGACCTTTTTGGAGCAGCGAAACCCTAGCATCCAAAGCTCTAATACCAAATGTTATGAAACCAGCTTCAAAAATAGAAGAAAAGAGAGGAGAGATCAACGCCTTATAAATAAGCCACTTCGAGGGGGAAAACTCCTTAACATTACAAGAATGAACAATTCTTGGATGATACAAATCACAAAACCTCCTTATATATAGGATTCCATGGGGTCACAATATAATCCTAGTCGACCTAACAATAATAATTTAAGGGCATAATAACAACAATATGGGGGTTACAGGGGTACAAAAATAACAATAATGGGGCTACACTAACAACAATAAGGGACTACACTAGTAATATAGGGACCTAATATGGTGATATGTTGTTTAACAACAAGTTTCACTGGGTGAAACCAGCAAGGCCAAGGTTCAAATCACATTCAGTATATGGGCTGTTATGATCTCATCTCAAGTAGTAGGCTTACCCATTTCTGTTGGGGTCTCGACTCTTGATAAATCATAATACTCGATGTATCTAGCTTGTAGGTTGTTGTATATGATATTGGTGTTATAAGGCAGCCACTAGGATTGATCCTGGGACCTCCCTTATATTAGTCTAAAGAGTTATTGATTCACCATTGTCAAAAAGAAAATTATAGGGACCTAACACAAACTATACCATTAATAATGAGCTGGCAATTGTCACTACTGCTCCTTCACTTGGGGTCTGGAAAAAAGTCCAAAGGAAAAAAGGAAAAAAATACCTAATTTATCTCGCAATTTGTAATTTTAATTTTTTTCTATTTTTTGGTAGCTTTGCTACTTTGTGTATGTCATGCACATTGGTACTCTTGGACAATTAATGAATGCTTTATGCATATACTCTATGTAACTTTTCTTTCTTATTAATAGAAAGTTATTGATTTTTTCCTTGGAAAAAAAAATTTGATATTAAGTAATAGTGGCCATGCTAATCGGATTTGTGAGCTAAACTCTTGTCATATCTAGTTTCTCATTACTGATTTTTATATAAGCATTAGAAGTGTAAATTATATGCTAAAGTTACATGAAATTATTCTAGAAATGAAGTTTATCATATGACAAAAAACTCACAAGAAAAAAGTTTAATGCTAGGCTATATTTATGAGATATCATTCAACTATGGACCACCTTTACACTTAGCATCATTCTGACTCATGATTTTTATAATAATAAAATCAATATTTTTTTTCTCTTCATCAACATTAGAAAATCATTTGACATGGTTCCCAAAATAAACCCACTTTTGTGTCTCTTCATCGAGAATAGAAAAGCATTTGACATGGTTCCCAAAGCAAACCCTTATAGTGGATTAGAAGAGCTAAAAATTTCTTTTGAGCTAATAAATAATGTGATAAGACTATACAAGAAGGTTATTGCCAAATTTAGCGAAATTGAGTACTAGATGAAAGAAATTAATTGTAATATAGGAAACGAGAAAACTTTCCCCTTTTCCCCTATCCTTTTTGGCATATACATCTAAAATTTAGAGAGTTGATTGGAGGAAAACATGAATTGTCATCATGTCTCTAGATGAAATGGTCATTATCCTCCTCCTTGTTTTTTATAATATTTAATTATTGCAAGAAGCCCCTATGGCCTTAGAAAGCTATCAAAATTACTAAGGATCTTTCCTCTAATATGGGTACGACTATCAACATTAACCAAATAAAGGTTATGGAAATAAAATACAAAAATATTGGTTATGCCAATTGCATATATGACAATACCAACTTGCAGGAAATGACTCCATACAAATGTCTCATAATTGCACTTCAACACAACATAATTGAAAGTATAACATTGAGAAAAGAATAAATGGAAGGTGAAAATCTCATTACAGACTTGAAAATAGTTATAAATTATGGAATTTTGGCTTTGGTAAGAAAAAAAATCCCCTTTCATACTCTTACAACTTTTGTTATATTAAATGGTTATAGATTTGGGGGTGAAAAATCTCTAGAGGATCACGAAAAAATATAGAGAAAATACAAACGCATTTTATTACATATCACCTTAAAATTTAAGGGAAATACACCATACCAAATCTTTTGTGTAGAAGAAAGTATTTTCCCCATTGTACATATGATTATGAGTAGGTACTTGGTGTATAATAACACTAAAAAACATGGAAGAGAAAAGGTTTCCGAAGGTTGCTTCAAATTCCAAAGAAATACACTCGTAACTCAAGTGAGGTCAACATAAATACAAGAGGTCTTAGCTAATTCATTGGGTTATCGAGGAAGATATGACTATGCATGATAAGAAAACAATGTTAAAAATATAATTACATTGAACTTTAAGGAGAAATTGTCATGTGATAAGCACTCAAACAGAGTAAAAAACTTAAGAAACTACAAGGAGGTGGTCAACATTAATATAGAAGATAAAAATGGTGGTTTTATTTTTAATATTGTAAAGAAGAAAATCAGCATTGTTGATATAAGAATAAACTCTCACAAGATCCCTATTGAAATAAGGAATTAGACAATTGCTAATATACCATGGGTAAAAAAAAAAATCATCTTTGCTACATTGAAAGAGTTAAAGATAAAAAAAATACATTCTCTTACAATATACTACATAGACAAAATATATTTTAATTTCAAACTATTTATTATAATAATAATTCTTTTCATTCTGAAACATGCCAAATAATTTGTTTTTTTCTTTTAAATAAACTAAATCATTATCATTAAAAAATCATAAATATTATTATGAACAATTATAAAATTGGATAAAAACTCATTACCAAAATTTTATTAATAATGATAATACAGATTTAAATTTTCCATTTCATACAGCCTAAGGGAGGAAAATATATCAATATCCATAACAAATTTTATGGTTAAATATGAGAAAAAGATAAATATCAGGAAATGCTTAAATATGAAAAGGGAGAGAGAGACTACCACCGCAAATATGGTACGTCGACATTAATGTCTTTTTGAAAAGCAATAAAGAAAAATGGCTGGCTAGGTATTTATCGTTAAATCTGAAAAAGATAAATATGATTTCAAAAGAAAGATGGAGAAAGATTGATTGCAACAATTTTATATTAATGTGATTTAAATTTATTAATAATTTGTAATAGAAATAAAGTAGAGATATTACAAAATAATAAATATATTTTTAGAAGCAATAAAAATATGTGGAGTTATAAGAATATAATGTTGAAATTATAAAAATATGTTGAATTATAGGAATATAATGTTATTTCTATTGATTTTTCTTTCCAATATTTGTTTTGGGAATAGCCTACTTTGGTTGGTTTTACGAGTAGAATTGAAAAGGTGGCTACAGTGAATTTTTTAACAAAGTTATAATATTTAATAGATGTTTAATGGAAATTTGTTTTTAGAAAATTATGAATTTTATTTTTATGATAATAGAAACATTATATAAGTTAGTGATATATTTTAAGAAAATTATGAATTTTATTTTTATAATAATATTAAAATTATAATGAAATTTTTAGTAGAGGAAAATAATTTATAATGAGAATAATTTTCTTTATGGTTTCCCATTACTAAAGTTTTTAATGAAAATTTTATGAGTTATAAAATTGGAGATTATTAATAATTTTTTTTGTTTTGTTTGGTCTCAAAAGGTTTTTTAAGTTATATATGAGGAAAGACATAGTGTAAAGCATGTTATGTTAAGTAAATATTAAAATAAAAATAACTTTATTTGAACTAAAAGTAATTTTAAATTAAAATAATAGAAATATAAATTTTATGTTATTATTATTATTTTTATTAATATTAATTGGGAAGTTAAGTTAAAGTTAACTCGGTCAAGTTATCAATAGTTTTTTAGTTTATGAGAACCTTGGTATTTATGTGGAATATAGCTTATTTAAATGGGAATTGAACAATCCTAGATCCATCTTCAGTGCATCCAAGAGATCAAAGATCAACTCTCTTTTGCACTCAAAAAATAAATTTACACCTTGAAAATTTTAATTTGTCTAAACACTTATAGTTTTGGAGTCAAGATGGATCTACAATGGTAGTAGTCTCCAATAATTTTATAAGAACAAATTAAAAAATATTCAATGCATTTTCTAAAATGATTTGAAATTTTAATTAAAATTATAACTTATAAATTTTGTAGGCCCCATAATCGCCCTTACTGGGAGCAGATAGAAGGATGGGATAAGGCCATACCCCAATTATGATTGGAAAGGGGTGAAAAAACAAAGGGGTGTCTGGCTTCAATAATCAACGAGATAGAAGTAGTTCCAGTACGAATGTTGCTAGAACAAGTTGACTATGTAATTGGCAAGGAAATGGAAATGGAAATGGATGGCTTATTTTCTATTTGGGAACCAATGTAGATTCCTTCTTTTAATTGGACTCCATACTTAGATACTTGAGCTGGGCCTACTTGGATAGGCTTCCGGTTCTAGAAAACAGCCTCTCCTGGTTAATACGTGGGGACAGTTGGATGCGGGTATTTGTCTTTCTATTTCTGCGGGTCCAACCTATACCTTCGGGAAGAAGCCGCAGCATTGTAAGTGGCGTATCAGTATCATAGCTAAGCGTACAGCCACAACCATCTGGATAACTAAAGGTAATGAAATTGTTGATGATGATGATGATGATGATGCTGGTTAACGTCAACTGAGACCAATATTTGGTCTTTCGGACCCAAAGAAAAGAGTTATTTAGTTTGATTTAATATTTTATTCCTATGCTAAAAAATCTTGGAGAGAAGCCTCCCGAGCTCACTATAATTTTGACATCTTAAAAGGCTAGGAAGGTTAGTATTGCCACAAAGACTATTAAATTGAGCTCTAATGTCGTTGTACACGGGACACTCTAAGAGGAAGTAATTTTCATCCTCAATGTTCATATTCTCACAGAGATAGCAGATCCTTTCCATCCATGGTTTTTTAGGAACTGTCCAATGACCTGTTTCACTATGGAGCTCATGAGAATTCATTCTAATATTGGTTATATTAATTTTCTTCTTCGAGCTAGTTAAAACAAAGAGATACTTTTGATATTCTACGGTGGGGTTGATGACCTCCTTATAATATCTTAATTTTCTTTTAGCTGCTAAATCTTTCTCACACCACATTTTTTCTTTAAACTTAGAAGTAAATTTTTTTTTAATGTTATTAATGTTTTGCAATGCAACATTCTCGTCAATCTCCCAATGGTTTAACAAGGCGCTGGTGTATTTATACCAACCTCTTTTAAGCCTTAGGTGGTTTTGGCAGGAATTTAAAGCTAGCTTAGGAAGTCTATGGTCTCCTATGCTGTTGAGCTTGTGCTTGTACAAGAAAAGCCTAGTCATAGCTAGGCTCTCGATAGGGGAAATATCCACTTCAATAAGGACAATAGGATAGGGTGTATTTCTTTTAATTTTAAGGTTATACATTATAAAACCCTTCTGGATTTTATCAATATTTCTCTAAGATTCTCTAAAGACGCTGTAACCCCAAACCTCACGTCCATATAAGGTAACAGGAGTGACTAAAGTTTCAAAGAGGAACTTCTTTCTATCCCACATTACGAGGTTTGTCGTTTTACAATTATTTTCAAGACCAAAATAATATTTCCACCCCACATTAATCCTTTTCTGAATTCTATAGTTCCAGTTGAGCTTGTGATGAATATCAATTCCTAGGTACTTGTAAGAAGACACTTCCTCCAAGTTACTATTGTCATACATAAAATTAGCGTAACTGTCCTTCTTGGATTTGATAATCATAACTTTTGTTTTGTCAGTGTTAACAGACATACCCATGGTAGAGTATAAATCCTTAAGAAGTCTAAGTTTCTTATCAAGATCAGATGGACACCTTGCAAGAAGCATAATATCTTCAGCATAGAGAAGAAGGATGATGACTATCCCAGCTAAGATCGTGCCATCACATCCTGCTTCCTCTAAAAAACCTTCTAGCTTGTCGATGTAAATGCCAAATAGGGTAGGGGAGAGGGGGTAACCTTGTTTAACTCTGATATTACACTTAATATCTTTCGACCACCCCCCTTGCTCTTTAACGTGGAAATGAAATTCTCGTATAATATTATAGCTGCCTCTCTTAGCTCGAAAGGAACATTTAGCTCTTCCAATCTATTCCATAGGTTGTTTCTAGGAACCGTATCGAAATCCTTTCTAAAGTCCACAAAGAAACAAAAGAGATTGGATTTATCATTGCGGCATTCCTCCACAATGATCCTACGTTTAATGAGGTGGTCTGTTGTTGAGTGTTGTCTTCTAAAACCCACTTGGACTTTAGCCCGCTTACCTTCACTTTCAAGCCAAATGCTCAACTTCTTTTCCAAAATAATACCATATAACTTGCCCAAGAGAGGGTCGATCATAGTTCTCTAATAATCATAGGGGTTATTTGTATCCCCACTTTTAAAAATAGGGATAATGAGGCTCTCGGTCCAAGGTTTAGGGAACCCTTGCTTGACCGCTTGGTTGAAAAGCTTGTGGATGTGGGGGATGAAGACATTCTTTTACGAATATATTTCCTTTTTTTCCCTTTTAGTTAGGGCTTTTCAGATTTGTATCTTGTCAATTTTGAGAGATTCATCAACAGCTTCCTTAATTGCTCTCCTCGCACTTTTAAAATCTTTTTCATACCATGGGCTGGTTTTGCTATTTCTTTTATTACTTGAGACTTCAATTTAGAACTTGTTAATATAATATGAGAGGGTTGTAGTAAAATTATGATAGAGCTCATCTATGTTGTCTATACTATATAAAGGAAGCAAATTAGTTTTTAACTCGTTTAGAAAGAGATCGTTTTTATTTCTATCAAAGATTAAGTTCTTTTGACTATAAGGATTATCTTCAATGGGATCTCTATGCATGAGAAAATTGAGATTTATGAGTAAAGGCTTATGATCAGAGTTAGGCTCGTGGTCTTCTAAGATGTCAAAATTTAGTATTTCATTGTATAAAGGGAGATTGGAAATAACATAGTCTACCACGTTGCTGCCAAGCCCATGGATGTAGGTCATCTAGCTAGAACTGGGCCCCTTCTTTATACCGTTGCAAATTATGAGATCCTGAGCACTACGGAGCTTGACTAGCTCCGACCCAAACAAATTATCCTCGAGGTCTTCAAAGCTCCTTTTGTACCAGCTAGCCAGAGTAAGGTCTTTGTATAACCGAAGAGGATTGGGGTTGGAATGATTTCTTAGAAGAATAGCTTGGTTTCTTGAAGTTCGAGCATTAAAGTCACCCATTAAAACGATATTACCTTCATTCCTTAGGCTAGAAATATCATTCTCTAAACCATTGTAAGGACTATTTTTATCTAGATTCTTTTTCTTATATAAGTTAGAATTGTTGGGGGGGGGGGGGCATAACGGATTTCTATGTAGGTCTTTTTATCATTAATGTCAGTAATATCAATCCAACTATATTGGTTGTAAGTGTCGTTTTTATAAATCCTAGCATGGGGGGAGATGTTCTTCTTGATGTAGAAAGATGTGCCCCCAATGCCTCTACGAGAGGATCGCTTGTTCAAGGTAGACCATAGCGCCAATGCATCTATGTTACAGACCTTAGATTCTTCCTGCTCCCAAGTTTCAACAAGCAATATAATATCAACATCATTTGAGATCCAATTTATCTTTGGGGCCTTTGTTGCATGGAAAACCTCGACAGTTCCAAGAAAGAATTGAGAGCATGTTGAATTGCTATTATTACTATCTTTTTGGTTTCTATCTCGAATAACGGATTTTCTATTTCTGATTATTGCCCATTTTCCTTCCTTCCTAGCTTCTTTTACCTTTTTAACCTCCTTTCTTAATTATTCTTGATCTTTTGGAATGAGATCTTCATTTATAAATATTCTCGTTCCTTTTAGACTTGGGATTTTACTAAGTATGTCATACTTATGGTCAGTAGAGCTCACCTTTATTCGGATCGGCCTTCCTTTATTCTCAGTTAATTTTCGTAACCTTGTTGCTTATGTGAGACACATGGTTTCAATTTGTATTCTATTATGTAATTCTGTCTGGGCTATGGCTAAAGTATCCTCGTCTACCTCCTCTTTCAAACCGAATATTATAACGTTCAAGGCCCTTTTTTTACGCTCATGGTCTAATTCGATCAATTTTTTCATTTCATCTTTAATTGGTTTGACATTTAATTTACCTGCCCCACTATTTAGGGTGAGACTGTTGTTAGCTTTTTCTTCTAGTTCTTTAATCATGTCCTTCATTGTAATACTCTCTATATTATCAACATCTCCTTGCTGGGATGTTTGGTAAGTATCTTGGTTTTGTTTTTCTATGACCTGCAACCTAGTCTCCATTACCTCCATTTTACTCTCCAATAATTCTATTTTATTTTCTATTTGTTTTTGGATCTTTTCTTCAAGAGATGTGAATTTTTTTTCTAGCATGGCTTCTAGCTGGGTTTGTAGCTTGACTTCTCTTTCTTCTCTACGTTTCTCTAAAGACTCTATATACTCATAAAGGCTTTCTAGGTTAACTACTAACTATGCTAGGTCTACCTTTGGTAATCTTTGGTAGCTATGGTGAATTATTCATACTTGAGAATATATGAGCAGATATGTATTAGAAAAAGATAAGGAATGTGTGCACCTAAATATCAAAAAACTGGACAACAAACCTCAAGTGCCCAGGTCCGAAAATTTATCGAGAAAAAATCATCGCAGATCCAAGTATTAATCGATAAAATTCAGCGCAAAATTTTCAATTCACTACAAAATTTCCACTGCATAATTTCACCATAGACCGAAGTATTAATCAAGAAAAATCACCACAAACTCAAGTAATCGAGAAAATTCACCGCAGACCCAAGTATTTAAACATATATTTCTAAAAATACTTGATAATTAATATAAATAATGTTATGGTTATTTTAAAATTAGTTTAAAGAATTCTATTAAACTATTTAACCATATATATAGGATTTGATGCTTTCAACATGTATAATTTAATTTTTTTCAAACCATTGAATTATAGATTTAACTTGTTTCATAATTATATTTCAATATTCTATAATAGAGCATTCCACAACTCCTCACCGCATTTGTGCTCTTGCCACAAGTCTTCAAACGGCACTGAAGCTCCTCATTCTTCCATTTCTCTGCTGCTCCAGCCGATCTCCAGAGCCACTTCTGTTATTTCCCTCGCCATCACACTGCTACTTTAGCTTCCGTGTGAGCACCCCGTGCTCCGCACTGCCCCTGACGCGCGCCCTCCTGCAGTGCACTCCTCCCCCTATTTTCCTCTTCGCTGTGCACCCCCTGCTGTGTGCCCGCTGATTGTGCGCCTACTTGTGGAAAGCCCCTCCTCTTTTGCCTGTCCCCGTTGCGCACTATCTAAGGCAGATACCTTGCTACGCACCCCTTTTTTTGAGCGCCCCCCTTTTTCCATCTCTGTTGCGTGCTCTCCAGCTGTGCACCTCATTGTTATAAGCGTTGCTTTCCCACCTTTGCTCGTTACCTTCCCCCTGGCCCCAGGTCAACGTCAAAAGACCATCCGGGGTAGCCAAAGAGGTGCATTCTTGGGACGCTGTCACCACAGTCAAGTTCAAAATTTGGAATCCATTGAAGGTTCCTCTTTAGGAAAACACGATAGGGAGGCTACTCATCGGTCTGATCGCACCCCCCGGAAGAGACAGTCTTGACTCCAGAGAATCCGAGGGCAGAAGAAGCCCCACGAATTCTACCATTGCACACTCTGAGCTTCCCACTCCTTGGAAAACTTAGTCGCTCACTGTTCATGAGACATCGAAGGAGGAGACTGATGTTTGGATCATGGATTCAGATGGAGTTTGGACCAGAGTTCCTGATGCTTCGTATCCCGTTGCTCCTATCATCCACGCAGCCCACCCAAGCCCCGCGTGCACGCCAGCAGCTGAGGAGGAGGCCATTGCGCGTGAATATGGATGCCTAATCGAGGAGGACCCTACAATAGAGGATGATGAAGAGACAACATGACTGCGCGGTAGCTCGGTTATTCTCTTTTTTTTGTCTCTTGAGGACCTATTATAGCTATTATGTTTTTATTTGTGTCACGGAAAATTTTGTAAAACATAACTGTTTGACACTATTAATGGGTTGGTTTCCTCCTTGGGCAGCCCCAACCCTACTTTATTTTGAAAGCTTTTAAGATTGCGATTGGCTAAGCACTGCTTGCCATCTCACCCCAATACCTACTAAAATTTCTTTTACAATCTAATATAACTTAACTTAACTTAGAAATAATATATATATATATATATATAATAGAATTTGGATTATGTCTATATGAATGGAGAGGCATGTATTTATATTTAAACATAGAACTACATTCACGTGAAAGATTTAAAAGTTATGAACTTTTTGGTGAAAGGTCAGCGTGAATTCTTTAAAATAAATAAGAACGGTTCTTTTTCCGTAAAATGAAAAATGTAGTAGTGCATAGTATCAAGATGAACGGGATACTATGATAATAATAATCCTTTGGAAATGAAATAAAACGAAATATAACTTTTCCGAATGATTGGTGTAGTCTGTTAGTGCATGTGAGTTAAGAAGAAACCTGAAATATTTGGAAAGGTAGCTGAAACTTCAACAGTGCTGTAGAATGGAAAATAACATACAGCCTCCCTACTTTCGCTGAAATAGGAAGCCTTAACAATAATCATCCCTCATCCCTCATTATTTCTGTGGGTCCAAAAAGTTTCGAAAGTTTAGTCCCGAGCCTACCTAGCAGATGCTGATCAAATTCAGAATGTACCTTGCAACTCTAAACGAGCAAACCCAATATCACGGAGAAAACACGTCCACCCACATCAATTTACTTATTATAAGTTGCTCGTTATAGATTCCACAATTCACAGTATGCCGCCGCCGGACACTTGTCCACTCTTTGTACAAGTGCCTTCTTTTAACAAGACATGTGCTTTTTTTTCTTTTCTTTTAATATTTGACCCCACTACCTCCATCTCGATAAGGAGGAGGTGGAGTGAGGCAATGGATGTGACAATTAAGGTATAATGCTCTACTCTGTAGGTTGATGAGGTCGGGTTATTATAAGCGTAATATGATTGAAGCCTAAAGGTATTTACATTAGTTAATCAATGACTTTTATATTTTAATGGAAACAAAGGTGGAGGAAGTTTTATTTTCATAAAGTTAAAAGCCTTTGTCAAAGATGCAATAATTGAATTTACCGATTTTAATATTACAATATTTGAAAGGTAAACCTAACTTTGGGCACTAATTTGGATGATGTATAGGGCTATCAGGTCTAACAATTTTATGAGAAGCATATCACAATTCGCGTTTTTCAAATACGTTGCCCTAATTTCGTAATGTAATAAAGTAATTCAAGTTAAGCAAATCACAATTCCCGTTTTCCATAATTCCCGTCTGGTTTCAGCATATGATACAGACGAACGACGTCTTATCAACCCGCGGCTCAAGTGATCATTTGACTCAGTTTTTCCAAAACTCGTTCAAGTTTAGGAGGTTGTGATAATATGCTATTTCGAATATGTTTATAATTTTCTTTAGAGGACGAAGTTCTATTCCTCCATTGCATCACCGTCTTGAAAATGTACGCATCAATTAAGTGAGGCAACAAATACTTTTCAGTCCATCCGCATGACGGTGGCGATTTCCTTGGCGATTTCCTCCCTCGGTGCATTTATGGGTGGATGGACTGAAAAGTATTTGTTGCCATTAGGTGAGAATCAATAAATTATATATATATATATATATATAGTTAAATTTTTAAATATGTCTTAGTTTAATTTATAGATTAAATAATTATTTTTATTTCGATTTATTAAAATTTGGTAATATAATTTTAAATTTTTTTATCAATATAATTTTGAATGTACAAATAAATTTATGTACTATGAAAAATTCTAGAGAAATTAAATTATACATATTAAACAATTTAAATTCAAATTTTTAAAAATCTTTATCAAATTTTGATTAAAATTAACCAAAAAAAAATCATTTTATTTATAAATGAAACAATAATATTTAAATGATATTATAAGGGGTTGTTTGACCAAGGGGCGGACTTGCCCCTACGCCTGCCTTCACGGCTTGACCTATTAATACGTTACGATAGGAGGGGTTTCCCCCTCTCCCTGGGGCTGCTCATGGAACTAACCAGCAAATTGGACATTCTGTGATCCCCATATATGACACTACGGAGGCGAATCAAGATCTCTATGCTGCGAAAACTGTACCGGCAACTAGCAAATCACCTGTCGCTCAGCATTCTCGGGAGCTTTTCCGACTCTCGATAAATAAAATAATAATTATATATAAATTAAGTATATAGTAATTGGTCAATATTTAATTCTTAAAAATAAAAGGTTATGTAAGGTTGATTCAATAGTTGAGGTGGGTTGTTAACATTCTGGACATCCATGTTAACTTTTTGAAATGACAATATTTAAGGTGTATTGTTCGTGATTAATACAAGATGTTTTAAGGTGTCTCAATTGAATTTATGTCATGTATTTAATTTTTTATTATTGATTTTTATATTAGTATTAGAAGTTAAAATTATATAGTCAAGTTATATGAAGTTATTTTAGAAATGAAATTTAGCATATAGCCAAATATTTACAAGACAAAACTTAAAGGGTAGGCTAGATTTAAGAGATATCATTCAACTATGGACCACCTTGTTACACTTAAGACCATTGTGGAAGAGTGTTATAATAATAAAATCAATCTCTTGTGTCTTTTAGTGGACATTCAAAAAGCATTTGATAGGGTGCCCAAAACAAACTCTTGGAGTAGATTAGAAGACCTAAAAGTTTATTTTGAGCTAATAAATAATGTGATAAGACTATACAAGAAGTTTATTGTCAAAATTAGCAAAAATTAGTGCTAGATGAAATAAATTAATTGTAATATAAGATATTACATATATTGCCCCTTCTCCTGTATCCTTTTTGGCATATACATCTAAAAGTTAGAGATTTGTTTGGAGGACAATATGAATTGTCATCATGTCTCTAGCTAAAATATTCATTATCCTCCTCTTCATGTTGAAAATATTGTTTCTATGGAAGGAATCCGTACAGTCTTAGCAAGCAATTAGAATTTCTAAGGAATTTTCCTCTTGTATGGGTATCACTCTCAACAATGAAAAAATAAAGATTATGGCAATCATATCCAAAAATATTGGTTATGCCAATTGCATGTATGACAATAACAACATGCAAGAAGTGACTTCATACAAATGTTTCATAACTGATCTTCAATGCAACTTAATTGGAAGAGCAATCTTGAGAAAACCATAAATGGAAGGTGAAAAGGTCATTATGGACTTGAAAATAGTTTATTGAAACTTTGTTTTAGTAAGAAGACAATATCACTTTTTTTATTTTAAATGGTTATAGAGTTGGTGGTGCCACATCTCTAGCAATATTACATATAAACATTGAATTAAAGTAAATACACCATATCAAATCCACTTTGTAGAAGTAATTTTTTCCCCAATTGCACACCCATTATGACTAGGTACTTAGTGTACAAGAACAATAAAAAAAAAAGTATAAGGCTAAAGGTTTCCTAAAGGTGCTTCAAAGTCTAGTCAATTACACTTGCAAAATATAACAAGGAAGATAGGTTTCCTAAGGGTGCTTCAATGTCTAGTCAATTACACTTGCAAAATATAATAACTCCTAGTTAATTTACTAGGGTATCAAGAAAGATATCACCCTGCACTATAAGAATAATAATTTTAAAAATATTATTATATTCAAATTTTAAGAAATCAAACAAAATTAAAAAGTTAATAAACTACAAGGGGTCAACGTTAATTTAGATGTTCAAAAGCATTGTTCTATTTTAAATAGTGTGAAGAACAAAATCGACATTAATTTAGAATTTCAAAAGCATGGTTCTATTTGAAATAGTGTATAGAACAAAATCAACAATATTAATATATCAATAAATTCTCACAAGATCTGTATTAAAATAATGAATTAGACAATTGCTAAAATACTATGGGACTAAAGACTTTGTCATCTTTATAACATTAAGAGAGTTGGAAATAAAAATGCATTATCTTCAAATACATAAATATATATATATATATATGAACTTTAAAATATCTTTTATTATAGTAACTTTCCTAACTTTAAAGCATATCAAATAATTTGTCTATTGAAAAATAAACTAAATCACCATCATTAAAAAAACATAAATATTATTATCATTAGTTATAAAATTTGATAAAAATTCATTTCCAAAATATTACTGATTTCCAAAATATTATTGATAATGATAATTCTTGTAATATTAAGAATTAAATTTTTCATTTCATATATCCTCATGGAGTAAAAGATATCCTTATTTATAAAATAAATAAATAAATTCTAGTTAAATATAAAAAATATAAATATAATTAAAAAAAGAGACTACGACCACAAATATTGGTAAGTCGACATTAATGGTAAAAATAAAATGGCTTGCTAGGTGTTTATGGTTAAATATGCCAAAGATAAATATGATTTAAAAAAGTAAGAAAGATTACGATCACTCTTTGGTTATTTATGGTTAAATATGCCAAAGATAAATATGATTTAAAAGAAAGACTACGATCACTTTTTGGTTATTAACCCTTTAAAAGTTTGTATTAATGTGATTTATATGTATTAATAGTTTGTAATAAAGATGTTACAAAAGACACTATAGTTTAATATTAACAAAAATGGTTGGATTTACAGCTCTGCATGTTTTAAGGGTACTTTTATCTTATTTAATAAAGTAGAATTGATTACTTTACAATATTTTATATGTATTATGGAAATTTAAAAAGAATATGAATTTTATTTTTATGATTATATTAGTGTAGGAAAATGAAAAATTTACTTAACAAGACTAGTTTTTATTGTTTGTAGCAATTAATTTTATAAAGTTAGAAATTTTATCAAAATAATTTTTATAACGAGATTTTTTTGGAATTTAAATATGGGAGAGATATTGTAATTTCTATTGAATTAACAAAAAAATATAATACATTAAATATAACTAACTTCAAATTAAAATGATAGAAATAAAAATTTTATCTTATTATTATTTTTTTAATTAATTTGTGTTGGGTAGTTAAGGTAAAGTTGACTCTAATTTTTGAGGGAGAGTTAAACCAATTTAAATCCATTTTAAGAACCTAATGTCTTTTGCACTCAAAAAATATTTTCACCTTCAAAATTTAATTCTTAAACAAATGATGAATCTAAAATCAAGATAAATCTATTACTATCTAAACACATAATGAATCTAAAATCAAGATAAACCTATTACTATCTATACTGATAATAATTTCCAATAATTTGATAATAATAAATTAAAATATATTCAATACATTTTACAAAATCATGAATTGTAATTAAAATTATAAACAAAGATAGGTATTCCTAAAAGTGCACGATGATAATATTATTTACATTATTTATATCTTTTACATGGTTATTTTTAAAATTATTTTAATAAATTCTATTAAAATTTGTAACAAAAATTGTTTTATTGTACTGCTTCATTAAATTAAATTTTCAAATAAACAAAATAATATTTAAAATTATATATATAATTTTGGATTTGATGCTTTCAACAAATATAAGTTAACTTTCATAATTATGTTATGATATTCTATAAAATAATGTGGATTATGTTTGTATTTGGATGCTAAGTATAATATATAACTACCATGTATTTATATTTCAATAAGGTATACAACTAAATTCACATGAAAACTTTAAAAGTTATGAACTCTTTGGTGAATGGTCAGACTAAATTCTTAAAAATAAACAAGAATGGTTGCAAGGTAGCTAGTCCCTGCATTAAGCCACCCAGAGTTGGAGCAGCACAGTTGTACGTCAAGCTCCTGAATATATCTGTGCCTGGAATTGGCACAACTTTTTCGCTTGGCTTGTGCTATTATTGTTGCTGGAAATTATGCTGGTTCTGATAATACCAAGAATGAGGCTGATTATAATGCTGGGAATGCTTATGGGATGGTCGTGTGGAATGCTAGTATGGAAATTATGCTGGGAATAATCATGTCAGTTCCAATAATGCTGTGGGAATAATCATGTGTGGAATGCCAGTATGGAAATTATGTTGGGAATAATCATGTCAGTTCCAATAATGTTGTGGGAATAATCATGTCAGTTCTAATAATGTTGTTGTGAATCCCGTGTCCAAATAACCGTTTCTGAATGATGATTCTCCTCCAACTAGATTTGCTCTAGGTGCTTTTGAATCTTCTACTGGGTTTTCTACTATTGAAGGATATGGAATAGAAGAATATATTGAACCAAGCTAGATCAAACGTCCTTCCACCAACTTGCTAGCAAATCTGCTAAACCATTTGATTGAATCCAAAATATTTGACAATGAAAGGGATGATTTAATGGGGATTTTTTGAGATTGATGTCTAATCGAATAGGCCAGTGATATGATCCCATGCAAGGTAAAATTGAAGCTTCAATAAGGAGATATATTTGTGAAATGTGCTCCGATAGCAAAAAAAACGATCCAAGCAACAGTTTATCTAGTTGTTAACTGTGCAACGTGCTATCGTATATAGCTGTGCTCACTCTGTTGCTTCAAGTTATCAATCTTGTTCGATTGAAAGCTTTCAATCCCAATTTTCCCTCTTGCTTAACAATTGATCACAAATGAACCAGAAAACTCAAAAAAGGTTATCCCAAAACTGTCCTCAATTAAATAGGAGTGGAGAAGCTCTTTTTGTGAGAACTGAAATGTGAGGAGAAAGATTCAAGTATCGAAGACTGGCTTTTGTGACTAGCTCTTTGGATGTAGGAGTGGCTGGAGTGCATTGTAGCATGGACGATGGAAGGTTTTATGCTAAGTTCACAACAACCCTAAAGTATCTGCACTACTCTGCAAAAGTAGAAATAAGAAATAGACTACACCATGATAGCACTCTAAAAACATAAATAAGAAATAAAAACTATATGAAATTCATTAAAGTGATTAAACTAGTATATGCACTACTCTGCAAAAGAAGAAATAAGAAATATACTATGCAATGATAGCACTCTGCAAACATAAATAAGAAATAAGAACTATATGAAATTCATTAAAGTGACTAAAAAAATTAAAAGAAACCTCGATAACCATGCAGGTCTTCCCATGAGGGTAATGTGCCTCACCTCCTCCATAACATAACAGAGCATGCATGCATCCTGGGCACTAAACCACGCCACCGAGGGGCCATGTCAGAATCTTCAACATAATAACTAGGGTGCTAAGGTAGATCTAGGGCTTCTTGGCTGGGTTTTTATGCGAAGAATTCCAGAAATACAAGAAAGTGTGTTGCAGTAGTGGAACTTGCGACAACAACGAAGAAATTTAAGGTAGGGACCCTTCTGACTGAAAAGACAGTGATCCTTCGACACTTCTTAGATCTCATTACCCTTGAAAGGTCATCAAGCACCCCCATCAAACCAGCCTAATTTGCTGCTCGACCTAAACATGATGGAAGGGACGGTATTCATAATAATGTTACCTTTAAATTTAATGTCGTTTTGGGAGAAGGTGATGAAGAAGCCGTTCTTGTGTGTATGAGATGGAGAGGGAGAGCGTCCATGGGTGGCATTGCCATTTTAAGTTTCTAGAATTGTCCTCACAGTAACCTGCTACTCTCAATTAGGCATCCTACCCTACAAAGACATCATTATCATCGCTGAAATTCACAGCAATGGCGACTTTGCTGGACTTCAATAAAACCAAATAACGATAATAGGCTTTCAATGAGAGGTGCCTAGAGGTGTTCAGCAGGTGGTTGAAATGGGATTGGGAATGGTGATCTGGAATGGGAGGGAGGGAAAGCTAGTCTGGAGCAGTGGGTTTTCGATTTTATGGAATATTCTGAGAAGCCCAACGATTTCCCCATGAAGGATGAGTTACTGAAGGCGAGACACTGATTTGGTGAATGCCATTATTGCCCACGGTGGCTGGCTAGCTTCCAGCTGGGATGTTGAGGAACTTTCCCATAGTAATTATGTTAATGATGACAAGGAATGGCGCATTGCCTTGGAGGAGGAGGAGGAAGATTGCGAGGATGGGGAATTTCAGAAGCCCTCTTTTCAAAACCCCATAGATGTGAGCATAGAGGTGGTGGGCGAGGTGCCTATGGAAAACGGTGATGAAGATGAAAGTGGGATAGCTGGGATGTTGAGTAGGCTCGAGAGGGAAAGATCGTGGTTCTACAATGTTGTTTCAACTGGAGAGAAAAGGAGTAATAAATCCACCCACAGTACAGAACCTTGGAGTGGCGTCCATGACTTGCGGTTAACGGTAAGTTACAGAGTCCCTAAATTCTGTAAATGTTTTGCTTTAAAATTCAATTATCGATGAGAATATTGTGCATTAATGTTATTGCTTAAGGCTTGTAACTAAGACTTGTACATTCCCATCTAAACTATACACCTCCAGGTTTCATATCTTGAGTTCCAGTATTCCACAATATAATAGCCATTAATGAATTTATAGTTTGAAACAAATACTAAAGTATGATCTATTCTGAGTTTAATATGACATGAAAATTTGCATTAATTCTATCACCGTATGCACTTATAACCTCTAGAGTTATTTTCACAGGAGAAATTAAGTGTATAGCAAGATACCTGAATAAGCTCCAAAAAATTGGATTGTAGTTTTCTCCAAAGCTGGGCCAAATCTAGAAATCGAGATCGAGACGAATATAGAAGCACAGTACAGATAGGCATCACAGAGCAACATCAACTATACAGTGCAGGTATCAACGATAGACAAAGGGGAAAATTGAGATCAATAGTTGCTCCAGGCCATGCCACACTCGCCACTTGCATCTTTCATGCAAACCACCTGTCCTATATATGATATAGCTACATGTCCTATATGGTATACATATGTTTGTTTCAAAATGAGATATTCTGTAACATTATCTCAAACATTAAATGCACCAGGATTAATGCTAGCATTACCCATGTTTTAGAACAGTGATGTTGAATTTATAATATAGCATATGATATAACAATGTTGAATTTACCTAATATATCCGTATCTCCTCAATATGAGGCCAAATAAGATCACAAATTGTTTAATTGGATGAAAAGGAATATTGGCTTCTGGCTTTCCTTAAAATATAAAATGACGAATGACTGACTTTGGCTAAAACATAAAATGACAGTGATATGAGCTTTGGGCTATGTGCCAGGCTAATGAAAAAACACAAATCGATTACTATAGTCCCTGCCAGGCCCTTTGGGAAGGGACTAATAAGGATGGTTCTTTTTCCATGAAATTAAATATGTAATATTGGTGAGTATGAACATGAACTAGATATACTAATAATAATCCTCTCAAAATTAAATAAAATGAAATATAACTTTACCAAATGATTGGTGTAACCTCCTAATACATGTCTGAGCCCGATAAACATGAAATATTTGGAAAGGTGGTAGAATATTTAACAGTGCTCTAGATTGGAAAATAACGATATGATATTCTATAAAAGAATTTGGATTATGTTTGTATTTGGATGCTAATTATAATATATAACTACCATGTATTTATATTTCAATATGGTATACAACTAAATTCCCGTGAAAGCTTTAAAAGTTATGAACTCTTTGGTGAATGGTCAGTGTGAATTCTTAAAAATAAATAAGGATGGTTCTTTTTCCGTGAAATGAAAAATGTAGTATTGCTGAGTATGAACACGAACTAGATATACTAATAATAATAGTCCCAAAATGAAATAAAATGAAATATAACTTTACCTAATGATCGGTGTAACCTCTTAATACATGTGAGAGCCTGATAAACAGGAAACATTTGGAAAGGTAGTAGAATATTTAACAGTGCTCTAGATTGGAAAATAACAATATCTTTTTTTCTGGATTTGCATTGGAAGCCTTAACAATGTTAAAATTTTAGAAGTAAAAAAAAATTCTTTTCCCTCAACACAAGGAGTTCACACACTGTTGTGGAAATGATTTTATTCAAGTCAACAAAATTACGGAAGTTTACATAGAGTTAGAGAATTCATTTAATCCAAACTATACAGTTTCCGAAACTAATGAGTCCTTATTTGAATACAAAGTGGCAGAGTGTTGTGATAAAAGACATACGTAAAAAATTCCAGAACCAAATCACGACTAAACTTTAGGTTATAACTTAAAACATGAAATACATTCACATATGGAGGTTGCGGCTCCTTCCACAATTTTCTCCTTATTTTCTTTCCATACTTTCATCTGCCACATTACATTCAACACTCTATATACTTGTATGTAAAATCTAAACATATATATTAAGACATTTAATTCATGACAAAGCTAATTTAATACACATCTGCCACATTACATTCAACACTCTATATACTTGCATGTAAAATATAGAAATATATATTAATATATTTAATTCATGACAGACATAATTTAATACATAGCATGGCTGAGTTAATGTTTGCACATGCTTTTCTACTGACCATTAATCAATTTCAAATTGACTTACAATTAATTTACTTTGTTGCGGAATGGGTTATGTACTCTGCTATGGCTCCTTGTCAGTGTATTTAACGAGTTGGTTGGGATTAATTCTCAAACACTCCCTCTTAATCACAACTACCGCCATTTACCATTCCCAAAAAACATATGAGATAAACAAAACTTTCATGTGCCAATGGCTATGTGAAGATGTCTGCAAATTTTTCCTCAGAGCTACAATTCTGCAACACAATTTCACTATTGTTAACTAATTCTCTTATGAAATGATTTTTGGCATCAATATGCTATTTCCTCTTGTGAAAGAAATAATTATTTGATAGTTTAATTGTTGAAATATTATCACAGAAAATGGTGGTTTCTTCATCTTGTTCATGACATAAATCCCACAACATCCTTCTCATTGAAACTTCTTGACACGATGTTGTTCTTGCGACGAAATATTCAACTTCTGCTATTGATAATGACACTATCGGCTCCTTCTCGAAGGCCATGAAATGGATCCAAAACCAAAATTAAAAACATATCCTTACGTGTTCTTTCCGTCATCAACACTTCCTGCCCAATAACTATTAGTGTAACCAACTAGCCTAAAATCATTAGTTCCAGAGTACAAAATGCCATACTCCTTTGTTTGATTGACATATTTTAAAATTATTTTGGCTGCATGCCAATTTTTCTCATGTGTCCATGAACCTTGTCACTTTAGGCTTACCACCATGATTTTGTATAATGTCAGATTGACATTGCCGTTGAAATCTTCCTTGCTCAACTTCAACCCCATGACTGTTGCAATTGGTGTTGGTTTGTTCTTCTGCATATTAAACCTCTCTAAAATTTCCGAAACATATTTTTCTTGAGAGATAAAAAATCCATTTTATTTTTTCTTCACTTCTATGCCCAAAAAATATCTTAACAACCCCAAGTCAGTCATTTCAAACTCACTTTTCATGACTTCTTTGAAATCAGTGACAAGGAAATCATTACTCCCTGTAAAAATCAAATCATCTACATACAAAATGACAATAAGAAGCTTACCGTCATTTTCTATGATGTAGAGAGTAGTTTCACCATCACATTTGTTGAACCCATTGTCCATCAAGTAAGAATATATCCTGCTATACCGTGCATGCGATGCTTGGTTCAGCCCATAAAGAGCTTTCCGCAACCTACACACCTTTTCTTCTTGGCCTTCTACCTCATATCCAGGAGGTTGTGCAACATACACTTCCTCTTTCAGCATTCCATTCAAGAATATTGAATTTACATCCATTTGATACACTTTCCATTTATGTTGCGCGGAAATTTAACACACTATACGCATTGTCTGCATCCTCGCGACCGGCACAAATGTCTCTCCATAGTGTCGTCCATGTTACTGCTTGTATCCTTTGATAACTAACCTTGCTTAATGCCTTTCATTCTTCCCTTCAATATTTCTCTTGGTCTTATAGACCCACTTCACTCCAATGACTTATTTTCCTTACGGAAGGTCCACTAACTCTCATGTGTCATTCTTTCCTATTGCTTCTATCTCTTCATTCATTGCCGCAACCCATTTATCTCCTTTGACTGCATCCTCAAAATGTATTGGGTCATCTACATCAAAAAATAATGAAACTAAATAATTCAAACCAGCGTTGCTATCAACTTCATCTTGCTCATAAATTTCATTTAAATTTATGAATTTTGGTCTTCTTATGCTTGTTGAAGATGGGCTTGGTGTTGCACTTGAAGTAGATGTAGTTGCGGATCCCTATTTTGTGCTTGGAGAAGCACTTGCTTGGTTCCGAAACATTGTCCTATTATTTGTTTGCATTGTCATATGTTGACTATTTTTTTGAGCTTGTGTAGGTGGAGGAGGAGTCACCGTTGAGGAATTACTTGCTGCAGTCAATTCCTCTTTGTATTCATGTCAAATACATGTCTTCACATTCACTGTCTTCTCTAAAATTCCATCCCATTATTCCTCTTCTATGAACTAAACATATCTGCTAATTATTACCTTCTTGGTTGATGGATTGTAGAGCTTCTATGCCTTGGATTCATCATTATATCCAACAAATATACATTCCCCCCCCCCTTGTTTTCCATCTTCTTCTTTAACTCATATGGGACATGTGCATATGCCACACATCCAAACACTCTCATGTGAGTGACATATTGTTTTGTTGCACTCCATGCATCTTCATGAACTATGTTCATTACACTTTTGGTTGGACACCTATTAATAATATATGTTGCACAAGTGACAACTTCATCCCAATAATCATTTGGAAAATGCTTTTCCTTCTACATACTCCTTTCCATTTCCATGATGGTCCTATTATTCCTTTATCTGACACCATTTCTCTGAGGTGTATACCTTGTTGTAAATTTCTTGTGTAGTCCATGCTCCTTTCAAAAACGTAGGAAGTCACTTGTGATGTATTCGCCACCTATATCAATCCTCAACACTTTTATGTAGTGTCCACTTTTCTTCTTAACAAGAAATTTGTAGTGGCAGAAGTGGTCAAACACTTAACTTTTCTGTTTTAGGAAATAAACCCATGTCTTCCTTGTGTAGTCATCTATGAAGGTCAAAATATGGTGGCTTCCACCAAATGATGGTGTTTACATTGGTCCACATAAATATGAGTGGAAAATATCCAAAGGTTCCTTTTCCTTTATAGACTTTCCTACTGGAAATGATTCTCTATGTTTTTTTCCCAAGATGCATCCTTCACATAGGCTGTCCAGTTTTCTATGAGTGGAAATCCCTTCACCATGAATTTCCTATGCAACAAATTCAAACCTCTGAAGTTGAGATGATCAAATCTCAAATGCCATAACCAATTTTCATCTTTGACATTTGCTTGAAAGCTTTCTTGTGTGACAATTGATACAACACCTTCTTCCTTCAAATTTGATCTTAGCTTGAGAGGAAACATTCTATTGTTTTTCATATGAACTTTTGCAATCAGTTGTCTACTCGGAGGGTTATCGAAGATTGTGCATACATCATTCTTGAAAAATACATTATAGCCCGTTTTGCATGAGTTTTCCAATGCTTATGAGGTTATGTTTTAAACGAGGGACAAAGTAAACATCTAACATGAACTTCTTCTCTCCCTTATTTGTTAGAATGTATACTCTTCCTTTTCCCATGACAGAGACTTTGCTATCAATCCCCAATGTCACCTCTGATTTTACACTTTCATCTAGATTGGAAAACATTTCTATGTTTCTAGTCATGTGGTTTCTACACCCTGAATCTAGAAACCACACATCTCCTTCTTTTTCTTGTGCTACATTACAAGCTAAAAAAATTCTATGATGGTTCTGATTTTCCCTTAAGAAATTTTCACTTGGTTTGCTACTTGTGTCATATTTCTTCTTTCTACATTCATTTTCATAATGACCGTACTTCTTACAATAATGACATTGAACTTGAGCTTTATCATACCTCTGACCTTGTGCTTGATTCTATCTTGGGCCTTGACCTAGATTTTAATTGCTGCCCCTTCCACTTGAGCTTGAAGGGATGCTTCTTCCACCTCTGTGTGGCTTCTTCCTCTTCCTCTTTAATTTGATATTCCTAGACCTCTACCTTGACCAAATGAAACTTGTGTCTTGAATGCATGCTCCAATGATGAGTTTTTTTCTCTTTTCAACCTATTCTCATAAGACATCAGTGAAGCATGAAGTTCATCCACTGAAAATTGTGAGAGACCCTTTGTCTCTTCTATTTCCAAAACAATGGCATCAAATATTGCTGGCAGACTTCTCAAATCTTTCTCAACAATTCTCCTTTCCTCAAGTGTCTCACCATGAGACCTGATTTGGGTAAAAAACCCAATCACACGTGTAAAGAATTATTCTACATTCTCAAACTCTTTCATACAAATGGTTTCAAAATCTCTTCTCAGCAATTGTAGTTTTGTTGTCTTCACCTTTTCCATGCCTTGGTAGGCTGTCAGGAGGGTATCCCATGCTTTCTTGCACTTTGTTGTAGCTGCAATCCTTGGGAAGATACTTTTATGAACTACCTGAAAAATATAGAAGAGGGCTTTGGATTTCTTCCTCCTATTGTCTCTCAACACATCCTTTTCTGCTTGTGTCAATGCATTGTATGTTACTGCATCTGTTGGTTCTTGGAAACCATTCTCGACCAATTCCCAAATATCTTGAGAACAAAATAGAGCCTTCATTTTAATAGCCCAATAATCATAATTATTTCCATTAAACTGTGGTATTTGTGAATTATTCAATCTTGTACTTGTTTCTACCATTTTCATTGTGTAAAAAAAAATTCTTACTGTATAAAAATTTTCTCTGTGTGAAAAATTTCTCACTACTAGAGAATACACTCCTCAAAACAACTTTAAACTCCTCAGTAAAAACACTATATTTACTCAGATTTTTAAACCCACTCTGATACCATGTTAAAATTTTAAAGGCAAGGGAAATTTATTTTCCCTCAACACAAGGACTGCACACATAGTTGTGGAAATGACTTTACTCAATTCAACACAATTACGAAGTTTACATAGAGTTGCAGAATTCATTTAATCCAAACCATAAAGTTTCAAGAACTAAATAATGTGAGAATTTATTTGAATATAGAGTGGCGTAGATTTATAATCGCAAATATAGAGGAGCTAATAAAATCAAATAATTTTACTCACATTAAAATAGAGTAAAACAGAGTGTTGCGGTAAAACACATATGTTAAAAATTCGAGAACCAAACCAAAAATAACAAAACTTTAGATTATAACTTAAAACATGAAACAAATTCACATATGGAGGTCGCGGCTCCTTCACCAATAAAACAAGACTTCTTACTAAGATTTACATTCACCAGGGTTGTAGAGTAGCACATAGTAAAATCTGTAACTTGTGTTTTCATGCGCCCACCAAAATTCGCTCCATGATTTTCTCCTTTTTGTCTTTCCAGACTTTCACCCACCACATTACATTCAACACTCTATATACTTGCATGTAAAATCTAAATATATATATTAAGGCATTTTATTTAATAATAGTATGGGCGGAATTCATTTTCTGAACATTGCGGATGAGTAAATGTTTTCCCATGCATTTCTACTGACCATTAATAAATTTAAAATTGAATTATAATTAATTTACTCCGTTGCAGAATGGGTTATGTACTCTGCTCATAACTTGTCCTTATTCGCAAACGCAATTCGCACCCTGCAATACATTCACTGAGGTATGGCTGCTTGTCAGTGTATTTAACGCATTGGTTGGGATTAATTCTCCAACAAACAATAATCCAACCATTTTTATTTCTCTCTACTCAAAAAGAGGTTCAAAATTCACCAGCAATCTCACATTCTGTCAAGGCTTCTAAGTCCTTCAAACACATGATACAGAGCGTAGATTATTTACGCCATATTTTCCGCTTGAAAATCTCATGTGTTCTCAATGAACTGTGATTTCCAGACATCCTTGTCATGATCATCAGGATGGATTGTGTTCAAAGAAACGCACCAAACCTTTACTTCATGATCTAGGCTGCTACTATGGACGTGGCATCCCATCAGAACAACCACAGAAACTGAAATGGAGTTGACTGACCCTCTATGACCCTCTAAAACCATAGAACTGTAATGCATGCCACACTCGACTCTCTTCCAAAATATGATAGTCTTATCCGTTGATCCACTGCATAAAAAATTGGCCATGATCACCAAGCAACTAGACACTACCATTTGTATCTCTTTTTTGTTAAGAGTTTAAAGGCAGGGGAAATTATTTCCCTCAACACACGGAGTTCATATAGAGTTTTTCAAATGACTTTAACCAAGAAAACACAATTACAAAATTTTACACAGAGTTCCGGAACTCACTTAATCCATACCATACAATTGTGGAAATCAACTTATGTGTGTCCTCCTTTCAATACATAGTGGCGGGGATTAAAATCGCAACTATAGGGGAGAAAATACAATCAACTAATTTTACTCACAGTTAAATAGAGTAAAACAGAGTGTTGTAGTAAGAACGATAAGTGAAAAAATCCTAAACTATATCACGACTAACAAAATTTTATATGATAAATTAAAAGATGAAATACATTCACATATGGAGGTTGCGGCTCCTTCACCAGTAAAACAAGACTTCTTACTTAGATTTACATTCACTATGGTTGCGAAGTAACACACAGTAAAACTTGTAACTTGTGTTTTCACGTGCCTACCAAAATTTTCTCTATGATTTTCTCCTCTTATCTTTCTAGACTTACATCTGCCACATTACACAACACTCTCTCTAACTTACATGTAAAATATAAACATACATATATAAGACATTTAATTCAAGCCAGACAAAATTTAATACATAGTATGGGCAGACATCATTTTTTGAGCATTACAGAAGTTGCATGAAGTGAACAACACTTATGGATTAAATATTTTCCCATACAAATTTACTAACCATGCATTAAATTCTATTTGACTTTAATTATTTAACTCTATTTCTGAATGGGTTATGTACTCTGCTTAGAACTTGTCCTTCTCTGCAAACTCAATCTATAACCTGCAAAAACATTAACTAAGATATGGTTTTTTCCAGTTCATTTACTGCAGTTGTTGAGATTAATTTACAACACCCCCCCTTAATCACAACTGTCGCCATTGACCATTCCCGGACAATCTCTGAGATAAAAAAAAATTTCACATTCCAATGGCTTTGTGAAGATGTCTGCAAATTGTTCTTCTGACCTGCAATGTTGGAACACAATTTCACCATTGCTAACTAATTATTTTATGAAATAATATTTAGCATCAATGCACTTTTTCCTCTTGTTGAAAACATAATTAATGATAGTGCAATTGCTGAACTGTTATCACAGAAAATAGTGGTCGCTCCATCTTGTTCATGACACAAATCCTGCAACATCCTTCTCATCCAAACTACTTGACATGTTGCTGTTTTTGGGGTGACATATTCAGCTTCTGCTGTTGACAATGATACTATTAGTTTCTTCTTGGAAGCCCATGAGATGGCTCCCGAACAAAAATAAAAAACATATCCTGACGTGCTCTTTCTGTCATCAACACTTCCTCCCCAATCACTGTCAGTGTAACCAACTAGCCTAAAATCATCAGTTGTGGAGTACAAAACTCATACTCCTTCCTCTGATTGACATACTTTAAAATTATTCTGGTTTCTCTCCAATGTGTTTCCTTGGGTGTCTCCATGAACCTCGACACCAAACTCACTACATACCTTATGTCAGGCCTAGTTGCGGTCAAATACATTAGGCTGCCCACCATACTTTTTTATAATGTTGGATTGACATTGTTGCTGCAATCTTCCTTGCTCAAATTCAACCATATGACAGTTGGATTTGGTGATGGCTTGTTGTTATAAATATTAAACCTCTCTAAAACATATGCAACCTACTTTTCTTGAGAGATAAAAATTCCATTTTTTGTTTTCTTCACTTCTATGCCCAAAAAATATCGTAACAACCCCAAGTTTGTCATTTCAAATTCACTTTTCATGACTAATTTGAATACAGCAATGAGGAATTCATCACTCCCTATAAAAATCAAATCATCTACATACAAAACGACAATAAGAAGCTTACCGTCATTTTTCTTTGATGTAGAGAGTAGGTTCACCGTCACATTTGTTGAACCCATTGTCCATCAAGTAAACATCTGTCCTACTATATCATGCACGTGATTCTTTCTTCAGCCCATAGAGAACTTTCCACAACCTACATACCTTGTCTTCTTTTCCTTTTATATCATAGCCAAGAGTTTGTGCAACATACACTTCCTCTTTCAACACTCCATTCAAGAACGTTTACTTTACATCCATTTGATACACTTTCTATTTTTTTGCGCTTCAATTGACAACACTGTACGCATTGTCTGCATCCTTGCGACTGGTTCAAATGTTTCCGCACAGTCTCTTCCATGCTACTTCTTGTAGCCTTTGACCACTAGACTTGATTTAAGTCTTTCTATGTTGCCTTCAATGTTGCTCTTGGCCTTATAGACCCAGTTCACTCCAATGACTTCTTTACCTTGCGGAAGGTCCACTAACTCCCATGTATAATTATTTTCTATTGCTCCTATCTCTTCATCCATTGCCGCAAAACATTTCTCTTCTTTCAATGCATTCTCAAAGTGGATTGGGTCATCTACATGAAAAAATAATTCAAATAAAGAATTGAGACCAGCTCTGCTATCAACTTGATATTTCTCATTAATTTCATTTAAATTTCTGAATTTTGGTCTTCTTATGCTTGCAGAAGATGGGCTTGGTGTTGCGCTTGAAGTAGATGGAGTTGCGGATCTTTGTGGTTTTCTTGGAGAAGCACTTGCTTGGTTTTGCAACGTTGTCATATTATTTGTTTGTGGTGTCACATGTTGACTACTTTTTTGAGCTTATGTAGGTGGAGGAGGAGTCATGGTTGAGGAATTACTTGTTATTTTCAATTCCTCATTGTCTTCATGTGACATACATGTCTTCACATTGATTGTCTTCTCTAAAATTCCATCTCGTGCTTCCTTTTCTATGAATTGAACATCTCTGTTGATTATTACCTTCTTGGTTGATGGATTGTAGAGCTTGTATGCCTTGGATTCATGACTATATCCAACAAATATACATTTCTCCCCCTTCTTTTCCAACTTTTTCCTCAACTCATCTAGGACATGTGCATACGCCACACATCCAAACACTCTCATGTGAGTGACATGTTGTTTTCTTACACTCCATGCCTCTTCAGGAACTATGTTCATTACACTTTTGGTTGAACACCTATTAATAATATATGCTTCACAAGGGACAACTTCAGCCCAATAATCATTTGGAAAATGTTTTTCCTTCAACATACTCCACTCCATTTCCAGAATGGTCCTATTCTTCCTTTCTGTGACACCATTTCGCGGAGGTGTATACCTTGTTGTAAATTGCTTGTGAATTCCATGCTTTTTGCAAAAACATAGGAAGTCATTTGAGATATATTTTCCACCTCTGTTAGTCCTCAACACTTTGATGTAGTGTCCACTTTGCTTCTCAACAGGAGCTTTGTAGTGGCGGAAGCAGTCAAACACTTCACTTTTATGTTTTAGGAAATATACCTATGTCTTCCTTGTGTGGTCATCTATGAAGGTCAAAATATTGTGGGTTCCACCAAATGATGGTGTCTTCATTGGTCCACATAATTCTGAGTGGAGAATCTCCAAAGGTGTCTTTTCCCTTATTGAATTTCCTGCTGGAAATGAACATCTATGTTGTTTTCCCAAAGTGCATCCTTCACATAGGTTGTCCGGTTTTTCTATGAGTGGCAAACCATTAGGGTAATTTTGAGGTCTAAAATGGGCCTCCTAAGAAAAATGTACAACCAACATAAAATTTATAAGAACCAATAGGATTCAAGATGATGATGTCAACCATGGCGAATGATTCACCAATTTTTAAGTAAAAGGGTAATAAGATTAAAAAATAATAAATAATAAAAATATTTTTCAACCTGTATTTTCAACTTATCTCCCAAATTTTTTACTCAAATTTCGAGTGGGAGTACTTTTTGGATGAAATATTTAATTCCTCATCTAAGGAGTACCCATGTTGTAGACTTTCGATGGACCCTGCTACATGAAAAATGAGAAATACATTAAAAAATGTGATTTCAATCACGTTTTTCATGTATTTCTCATTTTTCATGTAGTAGGGTCCATAAAAGTATGAAACATGGGTACTCCTTGGATGAGGAATTAAATTTTTCATAAAAGTTGTACTCCGACTCAAAATTTGAGTATAAAATTTGGGAGATAAGTTGAATATATGAGTTGAAAAAATAGTTTCTTATTTTTTCCCTCTAAAATTTGATGATGTAATCAAATATTATTTTATTATTTCCACTATTATTTTATAATTTCCTTAGAAGGCCTATTTTAGACATCAGAATTCCCCTAATTCTTTCACCATACCTTTCCTATGCAACAAATTGAAACCTCCGAAGTTGAGATGAGAAAATCTCAAATGCCATAACCAATTTTCATCTTTAATTTCTTCTTGAAAGTTTTCTTTTGTGACAGGTGCTACAACACCTTCTTCCTTCAAATCTAATCTTAGCTTGAGAGGAAACATTCTATTGTTTTTCATATGAAATTTTGCAATCAATTGTCTACTTGGAGGCTTATCGAAGATTCTGCACACATCATTCTTGAAAAAGACATGGTAGCTATTTTGCATGAGTTGTCAAATTCTTATGAGGTTGTGCTTTAGACAAAGAAAAAAATAAACATTTGAAATATACTTCTTCTCTCCCTTCTTTGTAAGAATGTCAAGTCTTCCCTTTCATATCACAAAACTTTGCTATCAGTCCCCAATGTCACTTCTGATTTCACACTTTCATCTAGATTGGAAAAAAATTCTGTGTTTCCAGTCATGTGGTTACTACACCATGAATCTAAGAATAGTACATCTCCATGTTTTTATTGTGCTACATTACAAGCTAAAAAAATGTTATCATGGTTCTGATTTTCCTTTATGAAATTTGGACTTCATTTTCTACTTATGTCATATTGCTTCTTTCTACATTCATTTTCATAATTACCATAATTCTTACAATAATGACATTGAACTTGAGATTTATCATACCTCTGACCTTCTGCTTGATTTTGGCTTGGTCCTTGACCTGGATTTTGATTGTTGCCCCTTCTACTTGAGCTTGAAGGGTTGCTTCTTCCACCTCTGTGTGGGCTTCTTCCTCTTCCTCTGTAATTTGATCTTCCTCGACCTCTACCTTGACCAAAGGAAACTTGTGTCTTGAAGGAATTATCCAATGATGATTATGTTCCTCTATTCAGTATGTGTTCATGAGACGTCATTCATGCATGAATCTCATCCACTGAAAATTGTGAGAGATATTTTTTCTCTTCTTTTGCCACAACTATCTCAACAAACCTTGCTGGCAAACTTCTCAAAAATTTCTCAACAATTCTCCTATCCTCAAGTATCTCACCATGAGACCTGATTTGGGTAACCAACCCAATTACATGTGTAAAAAATAAGTCTACATTCTCAGTCTCTTTCATATAAATTGTTTCAAAATCTCTTCTCAACATTTTTAGTTTTGTCGTCGTCACCTTTGCCATGCCTTTGTAGGCTGTCTGGAGAGTATCCCGTGCTTGCTTGGAATTTTTTGCTGTTGCAAATATTGGGAAGATACTTTCATGAACTGCTTGAAGGATGTAGAAGAAGGCTTTGGAGTCCTTCTTCCTGTTATCTTTCAACACATCTCTTTCTGCTTGTGTCAATGCATTGTATGCTACTGCATCTCCTGGTTCTGGGAATCCATTCTCCACTAAATCCAAAATGTCTTGTGAAGAAAACAAAGCCTTCATTGTTATAGCCTAATAGTCATAATTTTTTCAATTAAACTGTGCTATTTGCGGATTATTCAAGCTTTTGCTTGTTTCTTCCGTTTTAACTGTTTAAACAAAACTTTCTCACTGTGTAAAAAATATTCTCACGGTGTGAAATTTTCTCACTGCTGGAGAATACGCTCCTCAAAAAAACTTTGAAATCCTCAGTAAAAACACTTGCAGTAATGAAGGTTTAAACCCGCTCTAATATCGTGTTAAGATTTTAAAGGCAGGGGAAATGCTTTTCGCTCAACACACGGACTTCACACAGAGTTGCGGAAATGACTTTAACCAAGACAACACAGTTACAAAATTTTACACAGAGTTGCAGAAATCAACTTATGTGAGTCCTCTTTTCAATACGGAGTTGCAAAGATTAAAATCACAACTGTAGGAGAGAAAATATAATCAACTAAATTTACTCACGGTGAAACAGAGTAAAACAAAGTGTTGCAGTAAGAACAATACATGAAAAATTCCTATACTATACCGCAACTAACCAAATTCTATATTATAACTTAAAACATGAAATACATTCACATATGGAGGTTGCGACTCCTTCACCAGTAAAATGAGACTTCTTACTGAGATTTACATTCACCAGGGTTGTGGAGTAATACACAATAACCTATAAATTTTGTTTTCACGTACCCACCAAAATTTGTTCCACTATTTTCTCCTCCTTCTCCTCTTGTCTTTCGAGAATTGCATATGCCACATTACACAACACTCTATATAACTTACATGTAAAATATAAACATATATATCTAATACATTTAATTCGTGACAAACAAAATTTATTATATATTATGGGTAAACATCATTTTTTGAACATGACAGAAGTTGCGTGAAGTAAACAACACTTGCAGATTAAATATTTTTCCATACACATTTACTAACCATGCATTAAATCCTATTTGAATTTAATTATTTAACTCTGTTGCGGAATAGGTTATGTACTCTTCTCAGAACTTGGCCTTCTCTGCAAACTCAATCCGCAACCCACAAAAAAATTAAATAAGCTATGGATGTTGCCAATTCATTTACTGTGGTGGTTGATATTAATTTCCAACATTTTCTCTCCCTTTCCCACACAATGATGGACCGATCACAAGATCCGGAGTATAGAATGGAACAATCAGGGTTGAGCGCCCGTGCATTGATTGCTGACTTGTGTCTCTCAAACATAGCAACCAGATAATGGTTTCTCTCTCTCGAGGCCTTTGCCCACACTTTGATTCTGGAATCCGCAGATCCTGTATAAACAAAACCATCTAGGGAAACCACAAGCACATTGATGGCGTCGTCGTGTGCTTTAAAAGACTCAACACACCTCAAGTCAGAAGGCCTCCAGATCTTCAACGTTCTGTCACACAAAGCTGAGTATAAAAATCCATTTCTATCAACTTATAGAGCCGATATGGTATCCATATGTTTTATCCAGAGAACTTTATTGTGCCTACACACTTGAAAACATTTTTTAGGTTATATGGCATTCAACATATAATCCTTGAGTGTCGACATAGTGGCCACCAAGGTATAGACTGGAGATTGACCGTAACCCTTCTTAAATATTAATTTTTTCAATTTTATATTAATGTGATTTAAATTTATTAATAATTTGTAATTGAAATAAAATAGAGATGTTGCAAAATAATATATAATTTTTAAGAAGCAATAAAAATATGTTGAGTTATACAAATATAACGTTGAAATTACAAAAATATGTTGAATTATAGGAATATAATGTTATTTCAGTTGATTTTTCTTTCCAATATTTATTTTGGGAATAACCTCCTTTGGTTGGTTTTACAAGTAGAATTGAAAAAAGTTGTTTAAATAAAGTTATAATATTTAATATATGTTTCATGGAAATTTGTTTTTAGAACATTATAAATTTTGTGTTTATGAAAATAAAAACATCATAATGACATAGCTTAGTTGTATATTTTAAGAAAATTATGAAATTTATTTTTATGATAGTACTAAAATTATAGAAACATCGTTAGTAGAGGAAAATAATTTATAGTGAGAAAACATTTTTTATGGTTTTCAATCACCAAAGTTTTTAATCGAAATTTCATGAGTTATGAAATTGGAAATAATTAATATTTTTTTGGTGGTGTCAATAGGTTTTCTAGCTAAATATGAAAGAGATAGTGTAACCTCTGTTAGGTTAAGTAAATGATAAAATAAAAATAATCTTACTTTGAATTAAAAATAACTTTAAATTAAAATAATAAACATAAAAAAATCTATGTTATTATTATTTTTTTTATTAACAGTATTTGAGAAGCTAAATTAAAGTGAACTTGGTCAAGTTGTCAATAGTTTTTTAGTTTATGCTATCAAATTTATTTTGCACTCAAAAAAATTAATTTTACATCTTAAAAATTTTAATTCTTATAGACACTTACAGTTTTAGAGTCAAAATGCATCTATAATACTAATAGGGACAAATTAAAAAATATTCTATACATTTTCTGAAATCATTTGAAATTTTAATTAAAATTAGAACTTGTAAATTTTATATTAAAAAATATATTTCTAGAAGTATAAATTTTATATTAAAATATATATTTCTAAAAGTATAAATTTTATATTAACACATACATTTCTAGAAATACTTGATAATTAATATTATGGTTATTTTTAAAATTAGTTTAATAAAATATATTAAAAATTTTGTCTTCTTCATTAATATTTTTAACCAATTATATATATATATATATATATATATATATATATATATATATAAACTTTTGGATTTGATGCTTTCAACACATATAAGTAAACTTTTTGAAAACCATTAAATTACACATTTAACTTGTTTCATAAGAATTTGGATTATATTTACATGAGTTGGCTGGCATGTATTTATATTTCAACCTGGTATAGAACTACATTCACGTGAAAGCCTTAAAAGTTATGAGCTTTTTGATCAACGGTCAATGTGAATTCTTAAACATAACTAAGGATGGTTCTTTTTCCGTAAAATGAAAAATGTAGTGGTTCGGAGTATCAAGATGAGAGGGATACTACAATAATAATAATCTTTTGGAAATGAAATATAACGAAATATAACTTTACCCAATGATTGGTGTAGCTAGCCTATTAATGCATGTGAGTTATGAAGAAACATGAAATATTTGGAAAGGTAGTTGAAACTTCAACATTGCTGTAGAATGGAAAAAGGAAAATAACATATAGCCTCCAGACTTTTGCTGAAATAGGAAGCCTTAGAAGCAATGCAACCCTCTTTATTTCTGTGAGTCAAAAAAGTTTCGAAAGTTTAGTTCCGAGGCTACCTAGCAGATGCTGATCAAATTCAGAATGTACCTTGCAACTCTAAACGAAAAAACCCAATATCATGGAGAAAACATGTCCAGCCACGTCAATTTACTTATTATAAGTTGCTCGATATCGATTCCACCATTCACAATATGTCTCCGCTAGATAGTTGTCCACTCATTGCACAATTGCCTTCTTTTAACAAGACATATGCCTTCTTTTTTCTTTTAGTATTTGACCCCACTACATCCATCTTTGATAAGGAGGAGGTGGAGTGAGGCAATGGATGTGACACAGGTATAATGCTATACTCTCTAGGTTGTTGAGGTTGGGTTATTATAAGCGTAATATGATTGAAGCCTAAAGGTATTTACATTAGTTAATCAACGAATTTTATACTTTAATGGAAAGCAAAGTAGAGGAAGTTTTTGTTTCATAAATTTAAAAGCCTTTGACAATGATACAATAATTGAATTTACCGATTTTAATATTACAAAATTTGAAAGGTAAACCTAACTTTGGGCACTAATTTGGATGCTAATTTGGATGATGTAGACAGCCATTAGGTCTAACAATTTTATGAGAAACATATCACAATTCACATTTTTTAGTTGTCGTTTTTCATATATTTCTCATTTTTCATGTAGCAGGGTCCATCAAAAGTATGCAACATGGGTACTCCTTGGATGAGGAATTAAATTTTGCATCCAATGAGTACTCCGACTCGAAATTTGAGTATAAACTTTGGGAGATAAGTTGAAAATATGAGTTGAACAAATATTTTTTTATTTTTCTCTCTAAAATTTGATGATGTAATCAAATCTTATTTTCTTATTTCCACTATTATTTTATAATTTCCTTAGGAGACCAATTTTAGATATAAAAACTCCCCTAATGTTTTCCCCATACCTTTCCTATTCAACAAATTCAAACCTTCGAAGTTGAGATGAGCAAATCTCAAATGCCATAACCAATTTTCATCTTTAATTTCTTCTTGAAATTTTTCTTGTGTGGCAGTTGTTACAACACCTTCTTCCTTCAAATCTAATCTTAGCTTGAGAGGAAACATTCTATTGTTTGTCATATGAACTTTTTCAATCAATTGTCTACTTGGAGGATTATCCAAGGTTGCGCACACATCATTCTTGAAAAAGAAATTGTAGCCCTTTTGCATGAGTTCTCCAATGCTTATGAGGTTGTGCTTTAGACTAGGAACAAAATAAACATCTGAAATATACTTCTTCTCTCCATTCTTCATAAGAATGTCAACTCTTCCTTTTCCCATGACAGAGACTTTGCTATCAGTCACCAATGTCACTTCTAATTTCACACTTTCATCTAGATTGGAAAACATTTCTATGTTTCCAGTCATGTGGTTGCTACACCATGAATCTAAGAAAAATACATCTCCTTGTTCTTATTTTGCTACATTACAAGATAAAAACATGCTATCATGGTTCTGATTTTCCTTTATGAAATTTGCACTTGGTTTGCTACTTTTGTCATATTGTTTATTTCTACATTCATTTGCATAATTACCATACTTATTACAATAATGAAATTAAACTCGAGATTTATCATACCTCTGACCTTGTGCCTGATTTTGGCTTGGATTTTAATTTTTTCCCCTTCTACTTGAGCTTGAAGGGTTGCTTCTACCACCTCTATGTGGGCTTCTTCCTCTTCTTCTGTAATTTGATCTTCTTCGACCTCTACCTTGACCAAATGAGACTTGTGTCTTGAAGGCATGCTCCAATGACGAGTTTGTTCCTCTGTTCATTCTGTGTTCATGAGACATCAGTGATGCATTAAGCTCATTCACTGAAAACTGTGAGAGATCTTATGTCTCTTCTATTGCCACAACTATGGCATCCAGCCTTTCTGGCAGACTTCTCAAAACATTCTCAACAATTCTCCTATCCTCAAGTGTCTCACCATGAGACCTGATTTGGGTAACCAACCCAATTACATGTGTAAAAAATGAGTTTACATTCTTAGACTCTTCCATATAAATTGTTTCAAAATCTCTTCTCAACATTTGTCGTTTTTTCATTTTCACCTTTGCCATGCCTTTGTCGGCTGTCTGGAGAGTATCCCACTCTTGCTTGGACTTTTTTTTTGTTGCAAATCTTGGGAAGATACTTTCATGAACTGCTTGAAAGATGTAGAATAAGCCTTTGGAGTCTCTTTTCCTGTTATCTATAAACATATCTATTTTCGCTTGTGTCAATGCATTGTATGCTACTGCATCTGGTAGTTTTGGGAATCCATTCTCCACCAATTCCAAAATGTCTTGTGAAGAAAACAAAGCCTTCATTATTATAGCCCAATAGTCATAATTTTTTCCATTAAACTGTGGTATTTGTGGATTAGTGAAGCTTGTGCTTGTTTCTTCCATTTTAATTGTGTAAAAAAAACTTTCTCATTGTGTAAAAAGATTCCTCACTGTGTGAAAACTTTGTCACTGCTGGAAAATACGCTCCTCAAAACAATTTTTAACTCCTCAATAAAAGAACTTGTGGTAATGAAGTTTTAAACCCACTCTAATACCATGTTAAGATTTTAAAGGCAGGGGAAATGCTTTCCCCTCAACACGCGGAGTTCACACAGAGTTTCGGAAATGACTTTAACCAAGACAACACAGTTACGAAAGTTTACACAGAGTTGTGAAACTCACTTAATCCATACCATACCGTTGTGGAAATCAACTTATGTGAGTCCTCCTTTCAATACAGAGTCGCGAAGATTAAAATCACAACAATAGGGGAGAAAATATAATCAACTAATTTTACTCACGGTGAAACAGAGTAAAACAAAGTGTTGCAGTAAGAAAAAATCCTGACCTATGTCGCGACTAACCAAATTCTATATTATAACTTCAAAAATGAAATACATTCACATATAGAGGTTGTGCCTCCTTCACCAATAAAACGAGACTTCTTACTGAGATTTACATTCACCAGGGTTGTGGAGTAACACATAGTAACCCGTAAGTTGTGTTTTCACGCATCCACCAAAATTTGTTCCACGATTTTCTTCTCTTTCTCCTCTTGTCTTTCGAAACATACATCCGCCACATTACACAACACTCTCTCTAGCTTACATGTAAAATCTATACATATATATCTAATACATTTAATTCGTGAGAGAAAAAATTTAATACATAGTATTGACGAACATCATTTTATGAAGATTACAGAAGTTGCGTGAAGTAAACAACACTTGCAGATTAAATATTTTCCCATACACATTTACTAACCATGCATTAAATTCTATTTGACTTTAATTATCTAACTCTATTATGGAATGGGTTATGTACTCTGCTCAGAATTTGTCCTTCTCTGCAAATTCAATCTGCAACCTACACAAACATTAACTAAGGTATGGTTGTTTCCACTTCATTACTACGGTGGTTGAGATTAATTTCCAACATTTTTTCTACCTTTCCCACACAATGATGGACCGATCACAAGCTCTGGAGTATAGAATGCGACTATCGGCATTGAGCGCCAGTGCATTGATTACAAACTTGTGTCTCTCAAACATAGCAACCAAAGAATGGTTTCTCTCTCTCGAGGCATTTTCCCACACTTTGATTATGGAATCCGCAGATTCTGTATAAACAAAACCATCTGGAGAAATAACAAGCCAATTGATGGCGTCACCGTGTGCTCTAAAAGACTCAACACACCTCAAGTCAAAAGGCCTCCAAATCTTCACCGTTCTGTCCCACGAAGCTGAGTATAAAAGTCCATTTCTATCAACTTACAGAGCCGATATGGTATCCATATGTTTTATCCAAAGAAATTTCTTGTGCCTACGCACTTGAAAATATTTGTTAGATTGTATGGCATTCAACACATAATCCTTGAGTGTTGGCATGGTGGCCACCATGGTATGGATTGCAGATTGACTGTGACCCTTTTTTTAATATTATTTTTTTCAATTTTATATTAATGTGATTTAAATTTATTAATAATTTGTAATAGAAATAAAAGAGAGATGTTACAAAATAATATATAATTTTTAAGAAGCAATAAAAATATATTGAGTTATAAGAATATAATTTTGAAATTACAAAAATATGCTGAATTATAAGAATATAATGTTTAGTTGATTTTTATTTTCAATATTTATTTTGGGAATAGCCTCTTTTGGTTGGTTTTACAAGTAGAATTGAAAAAGTTATAATATTTAATATATGTTTCATGGAAATTTTCAGAACATTATGAATTTTGTGTTTATTATAATAGAAACATCATAAAGAAATAGCTTGGTTGTATATTTTAAGAAAATTATGAAATTTATTTGTATGATAATACTAAAATTATAGCAATAATAGAGGAAAATAATTTACAGTAAAAATACATTTTTTTTTTATGGTTTTCAATCACCAAAATTTTTAATCAAAATTTTATGAGTTAAAAATTTGGAAATTATTAATATATATTTTTTTGGTTGTGTCAAAAGGTTTTTTCTAGCTAAATATGAAAGAGATAGTGTAAGTAGTGTTAGTTTAAGTAAATGATAAAATAAAAATAAACCTTGAACTAAAATTAACTTTAAATTAAATAATAGACATAAAAATATATATGTTAGTATTATTATTTTTATTAACATTATTTAAGTTAAGTTAAAGTTAACTCACTCAAGCTGTTAATGGTTTTTTAGTTTATGCTATCAAATTTCTTTTGCACTCAAAAAATAATTTTACATGTTGAAAATTTAATTCTTCTAAACACTTATAGTTTTGGAGCCAAAATGAATCTAGAATACTAATTGTCTCCAATAATTTTATTAGAACAAATTTAAAAATATTCTATACATTTTCTAAAATCATTTGAAATTTTATTTAAAATTATTAGTTATAAATTTTATATCAAAACATACATTTCTACAAGTATAAATTTTATATTAAAACATATATTTCTGGAAGTACTTGATAATTAATATTATGGTTATTTTTAAAATTAGTTTAATAAAATTATTAAAAAAATTCTCTTGTTTATTAATAATATTTAACCAATTATATATATATATATATATATATATATATATATATATATATATAAACTTTTGGATTTGATGCTTTCAACGCATATAAGTAAACTTTTTGCAGACCATTAAATTACACATTTAACTTGTTGCATAATTATATTTCAATATTCTATAATAGAATTTGGATTATATTTATACGAATTGACTGGCATGTATTTATATTTCAACCTGTTATAGAACTACATTCACGTGAAAGATTTAAAAGTTATTAACTTTTTGGTGAAAGGTCACCGTGAATTCTTAAATATAAATAAGAATGGCTCTTTTTCCGTAAAATGAAAAATGTAGTGGTGCGGAGTTTCAAGATGAGCGGGATACTATAATAATAATAATCCTTTGGAAATGAAATATAACGAAATATAACTTTACCGAATGATTCGTGTAGCCTAGCCTGTTAATGCATATGAGTTACGAAGAAACATGAAATATTTGGGAAGGTTGTTGAGACTTCAACAGTGCTGTAGAATGGAAAATAACATACAGCCTCCAGACTTTTGCTGAAATAGGAAGCCTTAACAATAATCCAACCCTCTTTATTTCTGTGGGTCAAATTTTTTTCGAAAGTTTAGTCCCGAGACTACCTAGCAGATGGTGATCAAATTCAGAATGTACCTTGCAACTCTAAACGAGCAAACCCAATATCATGGAGAAAACACGTCCAGCCACGTCAGTTTACTTATTTTAAGTTGCTTGATATAGATTCCACCATTCACAGTATGCCGCCGCTGGACAGTTGTCCACTCTTTGTACAACTGCCTTCTTTTAACAAGACATATGCCTTCTTTTTTCTTTTAGTATTTGACCCCACTACCTCCATCTTGTACTAGGAGAAGGTGGAGTGAGGCCATGGATGTGACAAAGGTAGAATCCTCTACTCTCTAGGCTGATGAGGTCGGGTTATTATAAGCGTAATATGATTGAAGCCTAAAGGTCCTTACATTAGTTAGTCAATGACTTTTATATTTTAATGGAAAGCAAGGTGGAGGAAGTTTTATTTCCATAAATTTAAACGCCTTTGTGAAAGATGCAATAATTGAATTTCCCGATTTTAATATTACAAAATTTGAAAGGTAAACCTAACTTTGGGCACTAATTTGGATGATGTCGAGGGCCATTAGGTCTAACAATTTTATGAGAAGCATATCACAATTCGCGTTTTTCAAATATGTTGGCTTAATTTCGTAATGTAATAAAATAATTCTAGTTCAGCATACCACAATTCCCGTTTTTCTACTGCATTGGCCTAATTTCATAATGTAATAATAAAAGTTTTTCCTACTACCTTGGCTGGTTTCAACATATGATACAGACGAACGACGACTTATCAACCCGCGGCTGAAGTGATCATTTCATATAGCTTTTCCAAAACTCGTTCAAGTTTAAGAGATTGTGATAATATGCTATTTCGAATATGCTTATACTTTCCTTAACAGGACGGAGTTTTATTCCTGCATTTTCAGCATTTTACCAACTATTTAATATATTTATTAATGACCTATCTTTTTACAATAATTTAACTTGTTTTTTTATTATAAAAAATTCATTTATCAAATGACAATATTGTTTATATTTAAAAATATATAAATTAAGTTAGTTATATATATATATATATATAATTTTGTTAATTAAATATTAAAATTTTGTAATATAATTTTAAGTTTTTTTTTTTCTATTTAAAATATAATTTTGAATGCATAAATAAATCTTACATTAGAACAATTGAATTATATAAATTAACAATTTTAAACTCAAGTTTTTAAAACTTACTATCAAATTTTAATTTTTAATTACAATTAAGCAGAAAACTTATAAAAAAATATCATTTCATCAATAAATTAAACTATGACGTTAAAATATTATAACATGTCGTTTGACCACCGGAGGGACAGACTTGCCCCTACGCCTGCCTTCACTGCTTTACCTATTAAGACGTTACGATAGGAGGAGTTTCCCCCTCTCCCCAGGGCTGCTTATGGAACTAACCAGCAATTTGGGCTTTATGAGATCCCCATATATGGCACTACAGAGGCGAATCAAGATCTCCATGCTGCTAAAACTATACCGGCAACCAGCAAAGCCCTCAGTCGCTCAGCATTCTCAGGAATTCCCGACTCTGGATAAATAAAATAATAACTATATATAAAGTAAGTATATAATAATTATATATAAAGTAAGCATGAATATTATTTATATGAGTCTAATAAAGGTACTCACGTATTTGTATAATTGGTCAATATTTATTTTTTAAAAATAAACGTTATGGTCAATATTTAATTCTTAAAAATAAAGGTTCGGTAAGGTAGACTTAATAGTTGAGATGACTTGTTAACTCTCTCACCATTCATTCATGTTCATTTTGTTGAAATGACAATATTTAGGGTGTATTATTTGTGTTCAATATAAGATGTTTAAATTGAACTCATGTTATATCTAATTTCTGATTATTGATTTTCATATTATTATTAGAAGTGGAAATTATATAGTCAAGTTATATGAATTTATTTTAAAAATGAAGTGTAGCATATTACAATAACTCACAAGACAAAAGTTAAAGGCTCGGCTAGAATAAGAGATATCATTCAACTATAGACTACCTTGTTTCACTTAGGACCATTGTGGAGGAGTATTATAATAATAAAATCAATTTCCTGTGTCTTTTAGTGGACATTAGAAAAAAAATTCACATTGTGCCCAAAAGAAACCCTTGGAGTAGATTACAGGAGCTAAATTTTTTATTTTGATCTAATAACTAATGTGATAAGACTATACAAGAAGTTTATTGTCAAATTTACTAAAACTTAGTGCTAGATGAAAGAAATTAATTATAATATAGGAGATTAGAAATATTGCCCCTTCTCCCCTATCCTTTTTGGCATATACATTTAAAATTTAGAGAGTTGTTTGGAGGGCAACATGAAGTGTCATAGGTCTCTAGCTAAAATAGTCATTATCCTCCTCTTCATATTGAAAATATTGTTTCTATGTCAAGGAGTCCATATGGTCTTAGCAAGCAATTAAATTTTCATGTAGTATGGGTATTACTATAGGTTATGGCAATCAAATCCAAAAATACTGGTTATGCAAATTGCATGTATGAAAATAACATCCTACAACAAGTGACTTCATACAAATGTTTCATAACGGCTCTTCAATAAAAATTAATTGGAAGTGAAACCTTGAGCAAAGGATAAATGGAAGGTGAAAATCTCATTATGAACTTGAAAATAGTTATAAATGATGGAACCTTGGTTTTAGTAAGAAGAAAATCCTCTTTTCACTCTTATCACTTTTGTTATTTTAAATGGTTATAGAGTTAGGGGTGCAACATCTCTAGTGATATTACATATAAACTTAGAATTAAAGTAAATACACCATATAAAATCCTCCTTGTAGAAGCATGTGTTTTCCCCATTGTACACTCGATGATGACTAGGTACTTAGTGTACAAGAATAATGAAAAAACGTGGAAGACAAATGGTTTCCTAAAGGTGCTTCAAAGTCTGTTCAATTACACTTACAATACAAATTAGGTCGACATAAATACAACAAGTTTTAGCTAATTCATTGGGTATCGAGGAAGATATCACCATGCAAGATAAAAATAACAATGTTAAAAATATTATTCCATTCAAATCTAAGGAGAAATTGTGAGGTGATAAGATATCAAACAAATTAAAAAAGGTAAGAAACTATAAGGAAACATTGAACATTAAATTAGAAGTTCAAAAGCATGACTCTATTTTAACTAGTGTAAACAACAAAATCAACATTAATATAGGATTTCAAAAGCATGGCTCTATTTTAACTACTGTAAAGATTAAAATCAACATTACTAATATACTAATAAATTCTCACAAATCAACATTGCTAATATACTAATAAATTCTCACAAGATCTATATTGAAACAATAAATTATACAATTGCTAAAATACTATGAAACTAAATAATTTGTTATCCTCGTGACATTAAAAAAATTGAAATTGAAAAATACATTTTCCTAAACTACATACACAAAATATATTTTAATTTCAAAGTATTTTTTATTATAATAAATTTCATAATTCTAAAGCATATCAAATAATTACTCTGATGTAAAATAAACTAAATTATCATCATTAAAAATCATAAATATTATTATCATTAATTATAAAATTTAATAAAAAACTATTACCAAAATATTAATTATAATGATAACCCTTATAATATTAATATATTAATTTTAATGATAACGCTTATAGCAGTAATGTTTAAATTTTTCATTTCATATATCCTCATGGAGTAAAAGATATGAATGTCAATTCAGAAAAGAAAAAAAAAAAAACTACTACCACACAAGTACTTGTAAGTCGACATTAATGTTTTTTTGAAAAGCAAGAAAGAAAAATGGCTTGGTGGGTGTTTATGGTTGAATATGAGAAAATAAATATGATTTTAAAAGGAAGAAAGACTCCAACAAGTTTGTATTAATATGATTTAAATTTATTAATAGATTTTTATTACTGACTTTTTCAAGTTTGTATTAATATGATTTAAATTTATTAATGGTTTGTAATAGAGATGTTGCAAAATAATATATAATTTTTGGATAGTTAAATTTTGGTATAAAAAAATATGTTAAGTTACAACTTTCTATGTTTGTTTTGGGAATAGTCTTTTTTTGGTTTGTTTTACGAGTAAAATTAAAAAATTTGTTATATTAAATTTTTGAACAAGGTTGCAATATTTATTATGTATTATAGAAATTTGTTTTTAGAAAATTATTAATTTTATTTTTATGATTATATTAATATAGGAAAATAATTTATAATGAGAATATTTTTTTAAATGGTTTTTAGTAACTAAATTTTTTAATAAAAGTTTGATAAATTATAAAGCTAAAAATTTCATTAATAATTTAGTTTTTCTTTTTCTTCTAAGAGAATTTTTAGTTAAATAGGGAGAGATATTGTAATCTCTATCAAGTTGGGGAAACAGAAAAGCAAAATAATGTATATTGAAATAAAAATAACTTCAAATTAAAATGATAGAAATAAAAATTCTACTTTCTTATTATATTTTTTATTAATTTGTGTTGAGTAGTTAAGGTAAGGTAGAAACTAACCTAAATCCATCTTAATTAGATTTAGAGGAATCTAATATATTTTGCATTAAAAAAAAAAATTGCACATTGAGAGATTTAATTCCTAAACACTTCATAAATTTGAAGTCAAAATAAATCTATAAATATAATAATAATAATTTCCAATAATTTCAAAAAAAAAACAAATTAACATATATTCAATACATTTTATAAAACCATCTAAATTTTTAATTAAAATTTTATATTTTATGTTAAAATATATATTTCTAAAAATATATGATGATAATATTATTAACATTATTTATATCTTTACATGGTTAATTTTAAAATTAGTTTAATAAATTCTATTAAAATTTATAACGAAAATTGTTTTACTTACTTCTTCATTAAATTATATTTTCAAATAAATAATATATATATATATATATATATATATAATTTTGTATTTGATGCTTTCAACAAATATAAGTTAACTTTCATAATTATATTAAAAAATTCTATAATAGAATTTGGATTACGTTTGTATTTGGATGCTACCTATAATATATAACTGCCATGTATTTATATTTCAATATGGTATAGAACTACATTCACCTGAAAGCTTTATAAGTTATGACCTTCTAGCGAAGTTGAACGACAATTCTTAAAAATAAATATGGTTGGTTCGTTTTCCGTAAAATGAAAATTGTAGTATTGCTAGTATCAACATGAACGCGATATCCTAATAATAATCCTCTCGAAATGAGATAAAACGAAACATAACTTTACCGAATGATTGGTGCAACCTCTTAATACATGTAAGTGACCGTAAAACATGAAATATTTGGAAAGGTAGTTTAATATTCAACAGTGCTCTAGAATGGATAATATAGAATGGATAATAATATGTTCCGATTTTAACCTTGCAATAGCTTTAATTAATGAATTAATTAATCCAACTATTTAAGTTTCTCACTAAAGAGATTGTTTGATTTGTTTGAAGTCATGATTGTAATAAGGCTTATCCTCACATAATCGATAGAGATATTATTACTCCAAGTTTTCCTTGAAATGCTAACTCAAGTTCTATGCTTTTCAAATGAGATATTTGAACATAAATCCAAAGGGGAGTGGACCCCAATGGATAATTATTGTGTGGATGTGGTTAACTATTTATTTATGAAAAATAAATAAAATATTGTGTATGCACTATGACCAGATGAGAAAGTGAGATCACATGCCTAATCCATGAGGTGATGGAAAAAGGAAAAGACTTTCCCCAAAATCTTTCAAAAATCCTTGAAAGAAATTATTTCTAATTTAGATTTTTGAGGAAAAAATCTAAATTTCCCCAATGAAGAGGAGTAGTTGGGAAGAGGTGAGAAAAAGCTGGAAAAGCTGAGGAAAAGCTTAAAGTAGCTTTAAAGAATCCCAAAATGGGAAGCCTAGGCTAAACAGGAATAAAGCATCCTGAAATTCTGGACGCAGAATTGGAAACAGCCTTTGGGGAAAGCATAGCTTAAATAAGCTGCTCCAGAACAGATTGAGGTTAGTCTGTTCTGGGAGGATCTCAGCTCGGGGGTGAGTTCTAGAGATAGACGAACTCTACGGTTGGGAGGACTGGTCATAGTAGAGGTGTGCATGCACAAATTTGGAGATTTCTGTAAGTCTGTATTAAACATATCCCTGTTTTATGAAATTTGATGTTATGGTTCATTATGCAATTTATGAATTGTGATGTTATGGTTCATTATGCAATTTATGAATTTTTATGTTATGGTGCATTATGCAAATGTTAGATTGATTAATTGTTCAGTAACTCATGAAATTTCAAACTAAAGCTATTGATAGCAGAGACAAATGGTTGGGTTGTAGGGATGAGTACCTTGTAGTAATGAGGTTAGAGATGATAGATCAATTGAACAACAAATCTAATAACTATGTATAGGTATAGCTTGCTATCTTTTAAAGGAATATTTAAATTCTGTGTGTATAAACAGAAAATGTTAACAAAACAGTACCCATGAACAGCAAGTACCAAACAACTAAACCTATCATAACAATACTGATGGCACAGAATTCCCTGTAACCAATAACAGAAAGTAGGAAACAACAACCCTGTGATAGCAGTATGGGGTTCAGTATGTCGGCTGTGTTCCAATGGAAAGAATTGTAAAATTTAGAATTTAAATTATTCTATTAAATGTAAGTGTAAACATATGAAAGCAGAAGTTGAATCCTAACTAAGGACGAGGATCTAACACTAGGAATTCTAAACTATCCAGTTCAGTATTCTCTACCTCCATGTGATTTAAGCAAGAGGATCTGTTTCCTAGTTTTCCCATGGAACAGTTGAATCTGCAGTGTACCTGTGAATGCTTATACTTGATGTAAAATAAGGGGGAATCTATTGAGCAGTCTGTTACAAACAATGGTAAAGAAATTTGGGTGAGGGAGAAGATTGCAAGCATATGTAAAACATACAATGAAGCAGACATGCAGTTCACGAGTCCATACATTCTTTGGGAAAGTAGTTGAAGACGATGAAGTTAGCAGTATAGATAGATGTATGCGAGGATGCACACATCTATACCTCGATGCTGCAACTTTAAAATGTTGAAAATTTTATAAGGCCTGCAAACTAGAAAGTTGAGGAAGGGCCTAGCAATCATCTAGAGTTGGACAAAACTCTGAAAAGAAAAACCTGAGAAATACAAAGTAATATATATATATATATATATATATATATATATATATATATAAGTCTAATAGATGGACTAAGAAGAGGGGAGGTCAAGCCCAAAAATTCTCATGGAAATTCTTATATTCCATGGCTGTCTATAAGTACTGAAAAGAATTTAAACCCCGGATGATAGTCTGAATTTGTAAGTGATTCAGAACAAAAAAAAAACTATCAAGGTTATCTGGCGCATAAAGCGGAGAATATCTGAGTTATGTTATATGTGTAGAAAGCTGGGTCTGGGAGACGTGACAAATGGTATCAGAGCACAAGTTCAAAAATTGGGCAAGATAGGTGCTCACAAAGAACTAGTAAACTGTTATAGATTTTATGAATATTAAAATTATTACTTCAAGTATACAATTATCTTGGATATACTTTCAGGTATACATGTAACAGATTGTGATGAAGTAGAAACATTGATATGGGAGTAATATGAGGAGGCTCATATACCAGAATGGTTAAACCTATAATAGGTTTAAAAACTGGAAATCGATATCTCTCAGAAAAATAATATTTCTATGTAAAATAATAGAGTATGATTGTTTCTTCACTCGGACTATATATCCATGATGAAAAAATAAAAATAAAAATAAATTTGTAAGTTTATAATGACATATTTAGCTATTGTTCTACTATCATCGTTATGTAAGAGAAATTTCAGTGTTCATAAAGTTAAGATACTGAAACCATCTTAATACAGTAGAAAAGATCAATGCTGAAGTTAATGGAGAGGAAAGGGGACTACCAGGAACATGCAAGATGTCGAGCAAAGACTACAAGGAGTATAGAAGGATGATTTCCATTATTAAAACTGCTAAACTAAGTGTTCCTTACTGTGATGAAAAACAAGAGAAAAATGAATTTATATTTATTCCCTAGATACATAGAAAAGGGAACTTCTAGAGATAAGAGTAAAGGTTGTTCTGTGGAGGGAGGTTGGTCATTTGCCGATTTTGGTATGTTCTGAAATTTTTGTTCATTTTGGATGTAGTATGGTATGAATTAGCTACATATAAAACTTAAAAGAAGTTGTAGGATTAATGTTAGTACTACATTTAACAGAATCCATCCTAAGGCATTTACCTTCCACATTCTGTTTAGTTGTAGACCAGAAATCTATAGAGTAGAAACTCCAAAAACTCTAAACCCAGGTCGGTTTAAATCTGAAGTTACTTATCCTCTACAGATGATTAATTATTGTTCTGCTTCCTGTAGACACAAATGTTATATTATATTCTTATGAGTATGCTAGAGAAACATTATAACAGTACTAAAGTTACAGGGTGTAAATACAACAGCTGGAAGTAAATACAATGAATTATGACATTCAAACTTATGCTAGAAAATGAATAACTTTACTCTATAGAATTTTTTTTTATAATATTCATAAGTGTGTAGATTTCACCTTTAAATCTATATTGAGTCTTTGAATCAATTACCATACACAAAGATTACATTTATATTTAAGGTCCTTTAGCAAAGCACTATTGAATACCTATAGGCATACCCAAAGAAAAATAGAAATTTAGAGCGAGTACTTTGGAATATGTATTATTATTAAACCAAAGAGAAAATCTGCAATATAGGAATGTTATCTCATTTATAGCCATTATAGAATGTATTGTAATTTAAAGGTCACCTCTAACCCTTAGAAGAACGTTAGGGTTATGGATTAAATCTAGGCATAATGAACTCTATCCATTTAACTATTGAACATATGCATAAGCATTTAAAAAAATATATATATATGTATACATAACTCTAATATATATATATATATGTGTTAGCAAGAGTCGAGGCCTAGAGCCATTAGGTCCTCTTGGGCTCAACTTCAATTAAAAAATATACACCACGAAACATATATCTCGAAAGAGATTGGGATAATAATACAAATAAAAACCCTAGATGTTACAAGTATGAAACGTGAATACGAATGTCATATATTTAATCACTACATGCTGCACGAGAATTATAATGCGAGTCAATAGCGTGAAAAAGGAAATACATACAGGGTGAAAGTATGGTCAAACGTCATAATAGGTGGTTAGAAATAAATAAACTATGCCACTGGCCGCTGTCGTCAAGTCCTCCGACGGCATCGACCGTGTAAACCACGGCTCGTGGAGAGTATATAATATGAATGACGAATGGAAATGAACAGGACACGACAATACGACGGATAATTAAGCTTTTAACCCTGAATAATAAGAGACCAGAGACAGTGGGTAGATTCACCCAGTTTCACCAAACAAAAACAGAAAAACGTTATCATTTTGAAATTGCGTGAAACATATAAAGAGCAGACTATACGATCTGCATGATGTATTAAATCTGACGAGAAGTCATTTAAAATTCGTGACATGCCGTAGGAGAGAGCGTTGAAAATACCATAGGAAACGAAATATTTACCTTCGTTGCGAAGAACAATACCATTTCTGAACATATCTGATCACAAACTTTAATAGTATTAGTACACAGAGACTACTGTTAGAGGAATTCGAATCATGGGTCATACTGTCAGTAAAACGAACCAAAACAAAGGGCAACGTAGCGCGGCGGACTGGTCTTAACACCTTTGACCACGCCTAGGTATTCAGTACAGACACAAAGAAACCTAGTTAACTCCCTAGGGTTGCTGCATAACAGTTAGAAAAAAAAAAAATGTGAATGAAACCAAACCCCAGTGAATGTGTAGAAATTTTCATCGCGGTTCCTGAGATTAAGTCGAACTTATTAAATGCCAGGGAACCGGCTAGCCTGAGATGCGACGCGAATGAGCTACAGTATACTCTATTAAACCACGAAGAAAACAAATCGAATGGCATAATGGATACAACAGGAGTAAGATACAGAGATGTAACAGAAACCCTGCATGATGAATAACAATAAACCCGAACCCAGGAACCCTAGCCGCAACCGAATCTGATCACATCCACGACCACCGGTGAAATGAGTAGGGAGTTACAACTACGCTACACCCAGAAAAAAAAAATAATGAAAGACCAGATGAAAAAAACTACTCAGGAGCGTTGGCTTTAAAGAAGTTCTGTAACCCTAATTGCATTTCCCCAGAAAGATCAGAAAATCGGTTGAATGGGGAGAGTCGGCCACATCGACGAGCTCGTACTAGGCGACGTTAAAGCTCGCAGTGAGGTTAGGTAGCAGCTACACCCTGCCGCACAATACTAGAGTTCTAACCCTAGATATTTAAGCATTCGAGGCAGGCCTCGGCCCTCACAATACATGAATGAGCCGACATCAACCGTCAAACGTGCTAAAGATGAGACGAGAACACCGGAAATCGGTATGCTAATCTCAGAAGTAAGAATTCCAGCTCTGTCTATAGAATCAAAGATCATAAGTTAAACCCGATGTAACGTGTATAACATGTTCCAGGACCAGTACGCATACGTTTGCAACGTGTCGACCCTGGCTCAAAAGCATAATCCTGGTAAACCGCCGAAAGAAGACCGGATGGCATAGGCGTCCAATGTCGCGGCCTGCACACCAAAATATCATTTCATTCGCTACTACCTACATAAATATGAACGAGCCATAATTAGCCACGACGTGAAGAAGTCCGGTCAATCCCGGCCTATAAAACCACCGTTCGCAGAAAGAGAAGTAATTATAACCAGCGTTCAAGCGCGCAAGTCATGGCTGAGGGTAGGGTTGCACAATTATGATTATAGATTCGAGGATAAGTATACGAAAAAAAAATAAAAATGTAAGAGCTGTAATGTGTAACAATTATAATTCCGTGCGTTTTATTTTGCATGTTTATATATGCGTAACGATCTCATGAAAGTCGTAAAATGGTTAATTCGAATTTGGGAATATGCATAGGTTGCACCCCAATCGATTAAGAATAAAGGTTACATCCCTAGTTATGTTATACATATAGATGTTATGTAGGTATATTCGCGCTCCTTAAATTAATAGGGTCAAAAAGCTACATATAACCGTATGATATGTGATATATATATATCGTGGGGGCATGCAACTATTCTTACTAAAATATATATATATGGGATATATATATATATTTGCACGTATAAATAGGGTATATATGTATGAATGGGATATAATTATGTATGGGCTATGCATAGTCATGACGAAATCAAACTTCTTTATTAGAGTATGTATATAAAAATACATGTGGCCTTTATTATACCAATGTTATGAGTGTTATATATATATATAGAGGGTGTATTTAGTAGATATAAATGGTATGGGTGTTGTATAGAGTTATACCTACCCTATGTAGAGAAAGGGTCCCATATTAATAAAGAATGGATCTAAAAATTTTATCCATGGGGTTCCTGTATATATGAGGAATATAAATCTGAAATACTGAAATTAATACTCAAGTAACCAGGTACCATTCTTATTTAAAAACAAAATGAATATTTATAGGATATGGTTTTAGGGTACAATGGGTATATACAAATGAGATATAGTGGATATTGTTAAACAATACCAAGAACCCCGTTATATATATATATGTGCGGTGGACTATATATATATGTGGTGGATTATATTTATATATGGTGGATTCTATATATACATGATGGAGTTTATATTATATATATAGAGTGGTTCTATATATATATATATATGAAAAAGAGTGGAGGATTTAATGATATGAAATATCATGGTTCATATAACAAAGAGATTTATAAAGAAAATGTTATATGTTTCACTCTATTGGAATAGATATATATACAATGTGGTGGAATTAAGCATAAATAATTATGTGTGCAAGAATATATATATCTATAGAAAAATTAACTTTCAGAATAAGGTTAAGAAATGGATATATGTAATTAAAACTGAAATTAAAAGTTGGGGATAAAAGAAGAACTAAAAGTTATATTGGAGTATATAAAGAAAGGGGGATAATAGAAAAATGACAATTTATATTTAATAGAGGTATGTTAAATATAAGTTGTAAATTCTTAATTAACTATTAAAAGTATATATTTATGTATATAAAATAATAATCATTATCATGAGAAATGATAGATTAAAGTTGCACATGGGACATAAGTTAAATCTACAAGTAACATTATAAAGATAGGTGATCTTGTTATAATGTTAACTTTGTTGAGCTGTATGAATATAATACTTTCATACATGATAAATTAGTTCAGTTAGAAAATTTCCAACTTTATACCCACGGGATTAAGGGAGAAGACAAAAAATTCACTAGGGAATATTAAAAGTGAATTTACCTTAAAAGTTGCAAGTAAAGGGGAAGGACATATTTTACCATATGGTCGGAATATTATTACTCTAATTATGGTTAAAAGAGAAATAAACACTATTGTGGTAGATTAAGTGATAAAAGTATAATGTGGAAAAAAAAATTTGATTGGAAAAATTACCAAGATGAGGTTCAAGACAAGTATATTTAATGACTAAAAGTATTTTGTGATAAACATATTTTAGCTCATATGCATGGAAAATAATGAAGTGGTAAATAGTTGGTTTAGTAATTATGGAACATTGCATATTAAATAAGGTAATGCAGATCCCTTACATTGAGTTATGAATAAATGAATGAAGGGATAAATCAAATTTTCCCAGGAAAGTTAGCTAGGGTAGAATTGAAAACCTAACAATTGTTTTTTTTATACATGGGAAAATGATTATGAAAATGAGCATGCATGGGTAAAAATCCAATGGAAAAAAAAAAAAAAACAATTAAGGTAAATTATGGGAATACTTTGAAAAAAGGGAAATTGTGTCAAATTCAATCTTGACATTTTCAAGTAGTAATACTGGCAAATGTGATGAATAATAGTGATTACAATTATTCACACTATAAAATTTTGTTGGGGTAAATTTTATTTAATTTAATTTTCCTGAGCCGTAAATTCAAAGACCGGAAATAGTGTGAGATCACACAGCTACCGACTGAGAGAAAAGAGGATGAGATACATTTGGACGTGGGTGTGGGGGAAACCCATCAGCTCCAAATTTATTCACGTAAGTTTTGAACTAGTGGATACAATTCATAAAAGTGATTAGAGGAAAAAAATTTCATGTGAGGAGTAAGCATGGAATTGTAGAGATTATTAACGAGTCTAGTTATTACTAATTAAATTGATTGACTAACAAAAGAAAACAATGATAAGATACAGGAAGTACGGCTATGAACTGAGAAAGGGTAAGCATAAACATGCATATGATACAATTGTTTTCTTTCATTTATGAGTACTAATGAAAAGTTGTAAAATTGTTTAGTCAAGTGTGTAACAGGAAAGGGTACACTCTGGAACCAAGGAGAAAAAAAGGGTGAAGATAAATCACCTAGAAACTCAAGAAAAGCTTAACTGGACCAAGTTGCGTGAGGAAAGAATCTCACTGAAAAATACAAGAAAGGATAAGTAGTGTACTAAAATGGCACTAAACTATTATGAACCTGAACGGTTTGACTAATAACTGAATTTCTTAAGTTATTGAAATGAAGAATGTTGTTGTGGATTATAAATTGTATGTACCTGATATTACTTACATTGGTATGAATTGTGGACAGAGAAACCAGAATAAAAGATCTTCCAGACAAACTTCTTGCAAAGAAGTAGGAAGAAAACCAACTGCATAAGGCATTAGTAAATAGAGTGGAAGCAGGAGAGTACTCTGCTGGAAACTAATCAGGACGAAGAAGAAATCTTTGTCAAAGTTGAAAAATCAACGTCAAAGTGTAACAAGGAGGAAGGTGTTGGAAAGGAGGGAAACTGATGGCTTATAAATTAGCCCTACCATTGCTTATTAAAATTCCTGATATGTTTCATGTCTCCTTGTTGAAAAAAAAAAAAAAAAATTATAATTTTTGTACATGATGCTTCTCACATGATTGATTGGAATGTGGTCCAGGTGGAACCAGAATAAGAATTTCCTTCCAGAGTCGCTTCAGCAATGAAAGCGGGAAGAAATTGAATTGCGAAATCGAACAGTAGCTAGAGTAAAGGTGCAGTGGAGCACTTTACTGCTGAAAAGCTACATGGAACAGAGAAGCTAAAATGATGGAACAACATTCATAATTATGTTCAAAATAAACTAAGTAGATAGTTGTCAACACCGAGGACGGTGTTTATTTTCAGAGGGGGAATATGTAACAACCCCAAGTTCTATGCTTTTCAAATGAGACATTTGAACATAAATCCAAAGGGGAGTGGACCCCAATGGATAATTATTGTGTGGATGTGGTTAACTATTTATTTATGAAAAATAAATAAAATATTATGTATGCACTATGACCAGATGAGAAAATGAGATCATATGCCTAATCCATGAGGTGATGGAAAAGGAAAAAAAAGACTTTCCCCAAATCTTTCAAAAATCCTTGAAAGAAATTATTTCTAATTTAGATGTTTAAGGAAAAATCTAAATTTCCCCCAATGAAGAGGAGTAGTTGGGAAGAGGTGAGAAAAAGCTGGAAAAGCTGAGGAAAAGCTTAAAGCAGCTTTAAAGAGTCCCAAAATGGGAAGCCTAGGCTAAACGGGAATAAAGCATCCTGAAATTCTGGACGCAGAATTGGAAACAGGCTTTGGGGAAAGCACAGCTTAAATAAGCTGCTCCAGAACAGATTGAGGTTAGTCTGTTCTTGGAGGATCTCAGCTCGGGGGTGAGTTCTGGAGATAAACGAACTCTAAGGTTGGGTGGACTGGTCATAGTAGAGGGTGCATGCATAAATTTGGAGATTTCTGTAAGTCTGTAAAAACATATCCCTGTTTTATGAAATTTGATGTTATGGTTCATTATGTAGTTTATGAATTGTGATATTACGGTTCATTATGCAATTTATGAATTGTTATGTTATGGTACATTATGCAAATGTTAGATGGATTAATTGTTCAGTAACTCATGAAATTGCAAACTAAAGCTATTGATAGAAGAGACAAATGGTTGGGTTGAAGGGATGAATACATTGTAGTAATGAGGTTAGAGATGATAGATCAATTGAACAGAAAATCTAATAACTATGTATAGGTATAGCTTGCTACCTTTTAAAGGAATATTTAAATTATGTGTGTATAAACAGAAAATGTTAACAGAACAGTACACATGAACAACAAGCACCAAACCACTAAACCTATCATAACAATACTGATGGCACAGAATTCCCTGTAACCAATAATAGAAAGTAGGAAACAACAACCCTGTGATAGTAGTATGGGGTTCAGTATGTCAGCTGGGTTGCAATGGAAAGAATGGTAAAATTTAGAATTTAAATTATTCTATTAAATGTAAGTGTAAACATATGAAAGCAGAAGTTGAATCCTAACTAAGGACGAGGATCTAACACTAGGGATTCTAAACTATCCAGTTCAGTATTCTCTACCTCCATTTGATTGAAGCAAGAGGATTTGTTTCCTAGTTTTCCCATGGAACAGTTGAATCTGTACCAGAGTGTCACACATGTTGAATGTTTGTAACAGTAAAATAAGGGGGGAATCCTATTGAACAATCTATTGTGTGATAAAAGGTTGGGTGAGGGAAGATTGTAAGCATATGTAAAACATACAATGAACAGAGCATCTGGTTACCGTCCATATAAACTGCTGGGAAAGTAGTTGGAGAAATGGAGGTTAACTGAGTATAGATATATGTATGCGAGGAGGCATACATCTATACCTCGATGATGCAACTTTAAAATGTTGAAAATTTTATAAGGCCTGCAAACTAGAAAGTTGAGGAAGGGCCTAGCAATCATCTAGAGTTGGACAAAACTCTGAAAAGAAAAACCTGAGAAATAAAAAGTAATATATATATAGATATATAAGTCTAATAAATGGACTGAGAAGAGGGGAGGTCAAGCCCAAAAATTCTCATGGAAATTCTTATATTCCATTGCTGTCTATAAGTACTGAAAAGAATTTAAACCCCGGATGATAGTCTGAATTTGTAAGTGATTCAGAACAAAAAAAAAACTATCAAGGTTATCTGGCGCATAAAGCGGAGAATATCTGAGTTATGTTATATGTGAAACTTGACATCTATGTGTTTCTTTCTTTTGTGAAACACAAAATTCTTTGACAATGATATGGTTGAGCTATTGTCGCAATAAATCACTGTCCCTTTTACCCGTTCTTGACATAAACTCCTCAACATTCTTCTCATCCAAAATGATTGACACGCTGATGTTGTAGCTGCCACATACTCTGCCTCTGATGTAGAAAATGCTACAATAGGTTTTTTCTTAGAAGCCCATGAAATGGTGTTGGCCGGATAAATTGATCTTGCGAACAAGATCGATCTCCCTAGTGTCAGAAGACAATCTAGCAACAAACGAACAACTAAGTTTATCTTTCTCTAAATATATTCGTTTTACAAGTAAATGCTATAAAGATGTCGATCCTACCTTAGATCCAAACTCTTATTTGCAACCGTAGTTCTTCCGTGGCATTAGTAGTCCTTCTGTCGCAACAATAGTTCTTTCGTCGCTTGAAAGTGTCGTCTTTAAAGACCTGCAATCACAAACAAGAAAATATTAAATAGCACCTATATAACAAATAATTATAAAACATACCTATCACAGTGATCAAGGAATCTATGAAATAAACAATCAAACGAAATCTTATTGAAATAAACAATCAAACGACAATTTATTGAGAAAAACAAACTTGATTGTATTAACTTTGAAATAATAGAAGAACCTTACAACCTTAGCCTTGATGTTGAACAGGCCTTCCTGGAGTCCGAAGCAGGAGTTTCCTCTACTTTGATAAGCCTTGCACTCTTCCTCCAGGAGCATGTAGAGGTATGTGATCTTTCCTCACAAAATATCAACCGAAAGGAGCCTAAATCTCAACAGAATTTCACCTCAATGACACACTAAAGCTTGAACTCCCTTTGAGGCTACCCAATGCCTCTTTTTATAGTGCAAATGAGGAGGTTAGAGTTTCACCTATGAAGGGATAGAATCCTCCTTCAAAGGGATAGGCTCCTCCCATCAAGGGGTTAGCTCCTTAAGGTGTGGGATGCATGAACCTTCTAAGAGCGTACTCACCCCCAAAAAATCTCATCCAGAAGCTTCTAGAATTGACCAAAAATTTGCTTTTTCACTTTACTTTCTCGCCCTTTTGACTTTGACAGGGGTACGCAGGCATTACACAGATAAAATACGTTCTAGAACACAGGTAAGCTTCACATTACCTACGTACCCAGGGTTTTTGAGTTTTTTAGGGTTTTTCTCCCATTTTTAGGGCTTGAAGTGAGAAGTAGAGGTTGTAAGACTTGCAGAGGAGGTAAGTATGAGTGATAATGAGCTCATATAGTCAGCAGAATGTCAAGGTGACAGTTTTTCATGCAACAAATGGCTCTTGAACCCATATGAAAAACATAACTAGATGTGCTTTTCCAATCGTCTACACTTCCAGCACAATCACTGTCAGTGTAACCAATCAATTCAAAATTTTCTGAAGTAGTATATAAAATACCATACATTTTAGTTCCTTTTACATACCTCGAAATTCTTTTTGCTACTTGCCAATGTGCTTCTTTTGGCCTTTCCATAAATCTGGAAATCAAACTAACAACATGCATAATATCAGGCCTAGTTGCAATCAAATACATGAGGATGCCAACTATGCTCTTGTACATACTAGGATCAAAATCATTGCTTCTGTCATCTTTGCTGAGTTTAATCCCATTATTGTGGGAGTAATTGTTGCCTTGCAATCCTGCATATTAAATCTTTCCAAAACTTCATTTACATATTTTGCTTGAGAGATAAAAATATTATTTTCATTTTTCTCTATTTCTATTCCTAAGAAGTATTTTAGCAATCCCATATCAGTCATTTCAAATTCATCCTTCATGACTGTTTTAAAATATTCAACGAGGTAATCATCATTACCTATGAATATCACATCATTAACATATAAAACAGCAATGAGCATATTACCATCTTTCTCCTGGATGTATAATGTAGGTTCTCCTTCACATTTCTCAAACCCATTCTCCAGTAGATAGGAATCTATCCTACTGTACCATGCTCTTGGTCCTTGTTTCAGCCCATAAAGGGCTTTCTTCAATCTGCAAACTTTGTGCTCTTGGCCTTCTTTCTCATAGCCCAGAGGTTGTTCAACATAAACCTCTTCTATTAATATTTCAATTAGGAATGTTGATTTTACATCCATTTGGTAAACCTTCCATTTGTTTTGTGATGTTATGGATAGCAGTGTTATCACTGTTTCATTCTTGCAACTGGTGCAAAAGTTTCTTCATAATCTCTTCCATGTTGCTGCTTATAGCCTTGAACAACAAGTCTGGCCTTATGCCTTTCAATCTTACATTCAGCATTGCTTTTGGTCTTGTAGACCCACTTTACTCCAACCACTTCTTTACCTTCTGGGAGATCAACAAATTCCCATGTTTTATTCTTTTCTATTGCATTCATTTCTTCATCCATTGCATCTATCCATTTCTTATCTTTTATAGCTTCTTCAAAATGAATAGGATCCTCAACATGACAATACAATGCAAATAAGGAATTCATACGTTCATTTGTTGTCTCTTGCTCATAGATTTCATTTAGATTTCTGAATCTAGTTCCTCTTTCATTTGGTGTAGCTGTGCTTGAAAAAGAACTCAAATCTGCTCCATGTGGTGTGCTTGGAGAAGCACTCTCATTTCTTCTCAAGGGTGTTCTTACTCCAGCTTGTGGTGTCCTTTGATGTCCTTGTGTTGGTGGAGGTAGTGCTACCGATGAGGTGTTCCTTTTAGCCACATCTTCCTTATCTTCATCATGAGACAAACAATGCTTTACTTTGACTGTTTTCTCAATGCTTCCATCCCATGCTTCTTCTTCTATGAATTTCACATCTTTTCTTATAACAAATTTCTTTGTGGACGGGTTATACAATATATATCCCTTGGATTCTTCAAAATATCCAAGGAAGATGCACTTCTCCCCCTCACTGTCCAACTTCTTTCTCAGCTGATCTAGAATGTGTGCATAAGCCACACAACCAAAAACTCTCATGTGGGCGACTCCTTGTTTCCTGACACTCCATGCTTCTTCTGGAACTCTGTTCATTACTACTTTTCTTGGGCATCTATTCAAAATATATACAGCGCAATTTGTAGCTTCTGCCCAATACTCGTTTGGCAAGTGTTTTTCCTTTAGCATACTTCTCACCATTTCCATGATGGTTTTGTTCTTCTTTTCAGCAACACCATTTTATTGAGGTGTGTACCTTGTGGTAAACTATTTATGTATGCCATTTTCTCTGCAAAAACGTAGGAATTCTTTTGAGATATAATCACCTCCTCTGTCAGTCCTAAGGACTTTGATATGTTTCCCACTTTGTTTCTCTACAAGAGCTTTAAAGTGGGAAAATTTCTCAAACACTTCACTTTTATATTTCAAGAAATAAACCCATACTTTTCTTGTGAAATCATCAATGAAGGTGAACATATAATTTCTGCCTGATACTGATGATGTTTGCATTGGCCCATATAAATCTAAATGGATAATTTCTGAGGGTGCTTTTGCCCTTATGCTCTTTCCTGATGGAAAGTTTTCATTGTGTTGTTTTCCCAGGATTCAGCCTTCACATAGGTTGTCCAGTTTCTCAATCAATGGTAGTCCTCTTACCATTCCTTTTTTTTGCAATAAATTCAGTCCTCTGAAATTGAGATGTCCAAATCTCAAGTGCCATAACCAATTCTCATCTTTCACTTCCTTTCGAAAGACCTCTTGAGTTACAGCTGCTACATTCTTTGTTTTTCCCTTCAAATTTGCATTTAGCTTGAGTGGAAACATTCTATTGCTGGTCATTTTCACTTCTTCAATAACCTTCTTGCTTGGAGGTATATCCATTATTGTGCACAAATCATTTTTGAATAATACATTGTAACCTTTGTTAATGAGTTGCCCTATGCTTAAAAGATTACATTTCAAGCCAGGAACATAGTATACATCTGGCACAAATTTCTGCTCTCCATTTCTTGCATGGATACTTACTCTGCCTTTTCCCTTTATAGAGATCTTAGTATCAGTTCCAGTTGTTACTTCAGATTTAACATCTTCATCAAGATTGGAAAACATTGCTATGTTTCTAGTAATGTGATTACTGCAGCCTGAATCTAAGAACCATACATCATCCTATCTATCTTGTGCTACATTACATGTTAACAACACATTCTTTGGGTTCTTTCCTTCTTTTTCTACATTTGTGTTCTACCTATTATTCATGTCATTTTTCTTTTTCCTACACTCATTGGAATAATGCCCATATTTTTTGCAATAATGACATTGGACATTGAATTTTCCATACCTTTATCCATGACCATGTTGATGTCCACCTTGCTCGCTGCTGCTTTGGCCTTGACTTTGATTCTGATTTTTTATCCTTCCATGAGTATGTGAAGGGTTGTTTCTTCCTCTTCTATTTTGGCTTCTACCTCTTCCTCTTCCTCTGCCTTGACCTCTTCCTCTTCCAAAAGGAATCTGGGTCTTGAAGGCATGCTCTAAAGATGGGTTTACTGATCTTCCCAATATTTTTTCATGAGTCATCAATGAGGCATAAATTTCATCAACTGTGAACTTTGAGAGATCCTTTGTCTCTTCAATGGTGGTTACAATAACATCAAACTTTGAGGGTAGGCTCCTCAACGCTTTCTCCACTATCCTTCTTTCTTCAAGTGTCTCTCCATGAGACCTTATCTATGTGACCATCCCAATCACATGTGTGAAGAATGAGTCTATGTTATCATACTCTTTCATACAGAGAGTTTCAAAATCTCTTCTCAGCAATTGTAGTTTTGTTGTCTTCACCTTCTCCATACCTTGATAGGTTGTCTTAAGAGTATCCCATGCATCCTTGGATCTCTTAGCTGCTGCTATCCTTGGAAACACACTCTCATGTACTACTTGATAGAGATAGAAGAGGGCTTTAGAGTCCTTCTTCCTATTTCTATTCAATAAATCATTTTCTGCCAGTGTTAAGTCATTAAAGGCTTGCCCATCAACTGGTTCATCAAAACCGTCTTCAACAAATTCCAATAAGTCATGGGAGGAAAATAGGGCTCTCATCGTAATGGACCAATAATCATAGTTCTTTCCATTAAATTGTGGGAGCTGAGTATTTCCAATACTCATACTGGTGCTTGGTCCAGTTGGTCCAACCATGGCATACAAACTGAACCTTAAAATAAACTTGATTGTATTTTTCTTAAACAAACTATCTTTCCTTCTTTAAAAGACAAACTCTGTCACTGAGGACTACACTCTTTTAAACAAAACAAAACTCTGTCTTTTTTTTTAGAAATACTTGGACATTAACTTCCGTTGGGTTTGCTGGAGATCTACTGGTGAATTGCTGCAACAGGCTTCCTTCTTCCTTGAACTTCTTTGACACCTTCAAAGAGCTTGGATTAGCTCTGATACTATGTTGGAATTTTTTAATATTATGAACACACAGGGATAATAATATTCTCCTCTACCACAACACAGAGATTCAAATATGAAAATTTTTGAATGCTGGACAGAGATGGCACAATTTTTCTTTTTCATTAACAAAACACAAAGTATTACAAAATGATAGATTCAGTCTTCAGAACTAAGTTCTGGTTTCACAATGGTTTAGCTGCTACAAACACAGTGCTCACAATGTTTCCTCTTTGTCTCTCTTTCTGCCTTCAGGCATTAAAAAACACATACATAGTCTTTATGTGAAAAACAACTATAAATTAATAACAACTATGCTATATTCAAATTTATATATGGCGCGGCTATTTTAAAACATAAAACAAACTATAAAATAAAATATATGTGAAACCCTTCTATGGGTCCCTACGGAGACACTCTTCCTCGGGTACAATAAAACTTTGTTGTGCTCCCGCACTAATTCTCCGCCGTTGATCTCTGGTCAACGTATGATCACTCGGTCAACTGCGGAGGCACCCCTTGGTTCTTTTCAAAACTTTTCACTGCCCCCGTAACATTATATTTAATCAAAAATCAAATAAATTTAACTTGGACATCAATCTTCAACTAAACTAGATTGAATTCTTTTCACGTAACAAATCGCCCCTACTTCATTAGACCAAAAACTAGTGCGAATAATTTCCTATTGGCTGACTGCTGGGGCCCACAAAACTCAAACAAGAATTAAATCTAATTGAATAAAATATTCTCGTAACAAATGTGGTTGATGGCGTCATGAAAAAAACGAACACGAATCAACGCAATTGGTCCACGTGGCCTTGACAGTTGGACGACATCGTATCGGCGCTTCGGCGGATCAATGGTTTGGTGGAATGGACTTGGCTATTCGTGATGAGCGATTGCGTGATGTTACGATGCTATGACATGGGGTTCACATCGCATCGGCGCATCGCATCAGCAATTAAACTTTGGCAGAAACATATGCGGTAGGCGGATGGTGAAATTACGATGTTGCGATGTGTGATGGTGGTAGGGACCACATCGCATAGCAACATCAACGATGTACATTTGCGGTGGCTTAAACATTTTTCCGTTGCGATATGCGATGTGCGATATTACAACATTGCATCGCTTCGGGAATTGACATCAACAAGACAGTAACACAAATATTTCCAATGGGCGATGACTGGTGGGAACCACTATGACGTGGTCCATTAAAAATTTTAAAAGACTTGGAGCATTTGAAAAAAACTCATTCTGTTTGGTTGGTGAGTGCTTAAAATCTCGAAAATACTTTTCTTTAATAAACTTTTTGTTGTGTGGTTTGAACCACGATTTCTTCAATTCCTCTGCAAAGTCGACTGTGGCCATTAAACAATAAAACTTTCTTACAATTCTCCATGCCTGTGTTAAATGCACAGTGGTGCGAACTCAACTTTCTCTGCCCCTGTTGTACTATGTTTCTACCTGCACAGGGTTTGCAAGTGACTTCAACATTTTCAACAAGTGTCGGCATGGTGGCCACCAGAGTATGGACTGCAGACCACATTTTTTCACCACGTTTCCAAACTCTGATTCTCTGATCTTGATGCCCGCTATATATCCTGCCGCCAAAAACAAGAATACACTTCACAGCCCCATCCCCGTGGCCAAACATGCAGTTCTCATTCAGATCTTGATTCCTCCATACATGAATATCATTGCCAGAGGATCTACTATACAGGAAATTTTTTGCCATTGCTAGAGAATATACGCACCCAACATGGCCTCCCAGCGTAGATATGCATCGATCAACACTTCCTCCGCTATGAGGCTGAGCTATTCCAAGAGAGGGGATCGAGGTCATGCTACTGTGTGAACATAAACTCGTCTGGGGATGATTGCTTAGCTGAGAAGAGATACTGAATGTTGATGATTGCAGGCTCGTTGAATACTGCGAGCTAGACTGCGCCATGACGCAACTATCACGGGATGTAGTAAAGCTCTCGTGTAGTCTAGTTTCGTTATCTGTTTTACCCGTGCTCATAGCTGAAAATCCTCTGATGTTCAGTGAGAGTAAGACGCTTGCTCGAAATTGGATACCCATTAGAGGCAGATGCTGATCAAATTTAGAATGTACCTTGCAAAGTTGCAACTCTAAACAAGAAAACCTGATATCATCGAGAAAACACGTTCAGCCACATCAGTTTACTTATTATAAGTTTCTCAATATAGCTTCTACCATTCACACTATGCTGTCGATGGCCATTTTTCCACTCGTTGTACAAGTGCCTTCTTCTAACAAGACATATACCGTCCTTTTTCTTTTAGTATTTGACCCCACTAACTGCATCTTCAATAAGGCGGAGGAGGAGTGACGCAATGGATGTGACAAAGGAAGGTGAGAGGTATAATGCTCTACCATGCAGGTTTATGAGGTCAGTTACTATAAGCTTAATATGATTAAAGCCTAAAGGTATTTACATTAATTAATCAATGACTTCTATATTTTAATGGAAACCTAGGTGGAGGAAGTTTTATTTTCATAAATGACATAAAAGCCATTGTCAAAGATGCAATAATTGAACTAACGACTAACTTTTGGCACTTTGAATTAATGATGTAGAGGGTGACATCAAGTCTCACAATTTTATGAGAAGCATATCACAATTCCTGTTTTTCTACAACGTTGGCCTAATTTCATAATGTAATAAAATAATTCAACTTAAGCATATTACAATTTCCCTTTTTTTCACAATATAATAAAACTAACAATTGCACTAGATGTTGTAAAGGAAAAGTGTAAGTCCATAGAATATGAAAAAAATAAGCATAAATGAAACATATGTAAAAAGTGCATAAATGAAGAGATTTTAACTTATTAGCATTTAAATGAAAAATTAATAAAGTGTGAGGTGTGAAAACATAGAGGAAAATGATTGAGTTAAAAATGCATAAATGAAGCATATATAAAAAGTGCATAAATGAAGAGATTTTAACTTATTAGCATTAAAATGGAAAATTAATAAAGTGTGAAGTGTGAAAACATAGGAGAAAAGGATTGATTTACATACTCATAGATGAATATGGATCAAGTGGCTTGTAGTAGAAGGTGAAATTTTGGTTCAACAATATTCCAATCATTGTAATTCATCATGTAATTGAAGTTTGTGATAGAATTTTCACTCTCCAGTACTCTCTTTTTAGTTGAGCTTGATATGCCAATGTATTTTAATTCGGCACATGTGAAAAGTGCTTTGTAAGAGAGGAGATGTATTGCTATTAGTGGGTGTTTGTACATCCAAACTAGTTATATGTGGGGAATCTCTCCCCAAATGAATTGCAAGTGCATGAGATTTATATCGTGTCAATTGATTCAATAAAATAAAATAAAATTAAGAGGACTCAGCCAAAGTGGATAACAATACAAGCTCTAGGAGAAGTGAGATTTTTGTGGTTTTTGTGGCAGCTAGAGGTCAAGGGACACACAAAAATTCAGATTCCTCTCAGCTAGAAACTATAAATATATATAGATAATAATATATACATATCACATTCTAGGTTGATAGATTCAATTAAAATACAATAAAATGAAGAGGACTCAGCCAAAGTGGATAACAATACAAGCTCTAGGAGAAGTGACATTTTTGTGATTTTTGTGGCAGCCAGAAGGAAATCGACACAGAACAATTGAGAGTCCTCTCAGCCAAAAACTATCAATATATACAGATAATAATATATACATATCACATTCTAGGTAAATACAACAAACACAATTCTTAGTCAAAATACAACCAATCCCAACATGCAAATTTTTAAAGTAAATGATAAGAAAAATTACTCTACTTGTGATGTTTAGAAAAGTAAAATTAAAGCCTACCTAAATAGTAAAAAATTGGAGTGTAGGTAGGAGAGTAAAAGATGTGAAAACACATAGGAAAAGGAAACTACAAAGAGAAAATTCTCCCTCTATGTGTCTCCTAGGTTATGTTCTATGTAGTCGCGAGACTCATGAGATTGTTTCTGCAAACATCATGAGAGTGGATAGAAAAATTGGAAGAAGAAGGTTGGCTTTCAAGTGATGGAAAAGTCCAAGGAAGACCTATAAATCTTTTGAAAAATTATATTTATGGAAAATCAATGACAAAAGTCTTATAAAAAAACTAATTAGAGAAAAAAAAGACAAGTGGAGTCACTATTTTGTATGGTTTAATTGGTGGCATATGAGTCCAAAATTCACTTATCTAGTAGTTAGTTGCATCTTACAAGAAAACATATAAACAATGAATGATGTTACTAATCAAATACTGACCAAAAAAAACATTGAATTAAATACGAATAATGCATAAAGAAAACTAAAACAAATCTAAAGTAGGCAACTTGGAACAAGAAAATGAAGCTAAACAAATAAAAACTGTAATGCGAAAAAAGGGCCTCTATATTAATTTTTGGTAGTGGAAGAGGTACAAATTAATTTCAAAGGCACTTGAAAATAGTTTCTTGAGCAATGATCCTTCGTAGATCTCAACAAGTATTTCCCCTTGCCAATCTCTTTTACATTTTCTTTCTCTCTCAAAGCTACAAAGACAGTTCTCTCAATGATGGAATCCTTTTGGCATTGGTATTCTTGATTTCTTTGGAGAAATTTTGTAAGCATTACAATGTGCGACGTCTTTTTCTATTTTCTCTCTCCCCGCTCTTGCATATACAGAAATTTTGAACTCTCATGTATTTTTTCTAATTTAAAATTATATATATATATATATATATATATATATAGAGAGAGAGAGAGAGAGAGAGAGAGAGAGAGAGAGAGAGAGAGAGAGAGAGAGAGAGAGAGGTGCACACTAAAAATATAGACACAAAACATAATATAGCTATAATACAATTTCTCAAAATATATAAACAAAACTAATAAAACAACATATAAATTAACACTACGTTTTTTATTCTAAATTTATCTTTATAATAATTTATTAATTTTAACAAAATAAAAATATAGACACAAAACATAATATATTTAGAATCCAATTTCTCAAAATATATAAACAAAACTAATAAAACAATATATAGATTAACACTTTTTTTAATTCTAAATTTATCTTTATAATAATTTATTAATTTTAAATTATAAACAATGCAATATTATTTTTTTTCTTTTTAAACATAATCAATTAGGTCATATAGATTTTCACAAGATAAATTTATAATTATTGATACATAAATTTACTAAGTTAAACATTAAATCAATTACTTAAGTTAAGGTCTAATATTTATTACTAATAAAAAAATACCTAAACTATTATACAAAACATTTAAAAAAAATGAAACTTCTACATTTTGTAAATTTATTTAATTTCATTCCTTTTCAAGTTGAGCTATGTGAAATACAAATTAAGATTAAAAGATATACAAAACCAATTATAATTATATATATAAAAAAACTCTAGCGAACTAAGGAGCAGACACGGATCTCATTACCACGCAGAAGAAATGAATCTACATTCATTTTTTTAATTTTTAATTTTTTATTTTGTTAATGGGAACTTTTTAACATAAAACTTATTTTTTTAAATAAGTGCTCTTCAGCATAATAATGCAGCTATTCACCACATCATCCTCTACAAAGCAATATTTGGATGAGGGAGTTGGCTTTCCTTTCCTCCGTCGAAACCATTTCCAGAACTGTAATAAAACCAAACATCGTTTTCCTTAATCTTCATGTTGGCATACTTCATTCATGGAAGGTAGTCACCAAATAGTGCTATCTTAAATTCAGGATGCAAATTTGTTCGGAGAGCAGACCAATTAAGGTCAAATTTGTTGGGAATATTGAACGAAATCAATAACAGTGGGATGCTCCCCCACAACACAGAGACTTCAAAATAAAATGTAGAAAGCTAACAGTCACATATCCATAGGCAGCGATACACAAAAGAGGATTGAAACTTTTTTTTTCTATTCAATTCTCGTCTCTAATGAAAAAATTACATATCTTATCTAAAAATGGTCGAAGCTTGTCAAAACCTAATTTTAATTAATGCTACTTCAATGTTGAACAGGCGTTCAACAACATTTTTTCCTTGGGCCTTCAACAAACCCATTTCTTCATTAATCGACACGCAAGGCGTATTCTAAATTAGACAGGAAAAACAAGTAAAGACGCGTTGAAAACACAAAAGGGCGAATTTATGCAATATGGTCCTGATCCACATTGCATCCACATAGATCGGCGATTTTAATTTTTAACTCATGGCACTATCCATTAAACTTTGTGAACTGCGACGTGCGATACTGACGTGGCACATATCACATCGCAACCAAAATAACTTAGCCTGAGTGCATTTTGGTGGGAAACTTAAGTCTTAGCAATTGCAATATCCGAAAGCGATATCGCATCGCAAAACAAATAACATAGCTTGCGGTTGTGGAAAAGGTAAGTGGTACACTTGCGACTTGCGCTATGCAGGCGACATAAACGGTGGGAAGCGCGAAGAGTGAAATACAAAGAAAATAAGCACAAAAAAAAATTTGGTCCATGTGGTAAGGTATAAGGTGGGTCCCGCTAGATATCTCGTTGGTAGTAAAAAAACACATGGCGAATGGCTTAAAGTTAAAGCATAAAATTTGCGAAATGCGCTTGCGGGAAAAAAGGTAAGTCAATGCGGTGGTTGGGAATAAATGCAAAGTTAAAGGCTCAGGTACTCTATTTGTTGTGTTGCGTGAAAAATGCCTTCGACTCTCGGATCTCCTCTTGTCCTACTCTGCAATAAAAAATTGATGAAGTGTGGGTTGCGCCACTGTTTATTCATGGTGATGGTTGGGAGTAAAATTCCAACACTCCCCCTTAATCACAACTATCGCCATCGTTCATTCCCAAACATCTTATGAGATACTCAAAACTTTTCTGTGCTAATGGCTTTGTGAGGATATAAACAAACTATTCCTCTGTCCTGCAGTGTTGCAAAACAATCTCACCATTGTTAATCAATTCTCTTATAAAGTGATATTTTGCATCAATATGTTTTTTTCCCTTATAGAAAATAGAATTTTTTGATAATGCTATCGCTGATGTATTATCACAATAAATTGTGGTTCCTTTGTCTTGATCATGACATAAATATCTCAGCATCCTTCTCATCCATATTGCTTGGCATGTTTCTATTGTTGCTGCCACATATTCTACTTCTATTGTTGATAAAGCAACTATTGGTTGCTTCTTTGAAACCCATGAAATGGCTCCCGATCCCAAATGAAATACATACCCAGATGTGCTCTTCCTATCATCTACACTTCTAGCCCAATCATTGTCAGTGTAACCAAACAATTTAAAATTATCAGTTGAGGAGTATAGAACACCATACTCCTTCATTCCATTTACATACCTCAATATTCTCTTGGCTGCTTGTCAATGTGTCCCCTTTGGTGTCTCCATGAATCTGGAAATTAAACTTACAACATACATAATATCAGGCCTATTTTCAGTCAAATACATGAGGCTACCAAGTATGCTCTTATAAAATGTTGGATCGGAATTCTTGTTGCAATATTCCTTGCTTAACTTTAACCCAATGACAGTTGGAGTTACTGTTACTTTGTTGTGCTGCATGTTAAATCACTTTAAAACTTCTGCAACATATTTTGCCTGGGAAATAAAAATTCCCTTTTCATTTTTCTTTACTTATATGCCCAATAAGTATCTCAATAAACCCAAATCAGTCATTTCAAATTCACTCTTCACAACTGCTTTAAAATCAGCAATGAGAGAAACTTGATTATCAGTAAAGATTAAATAAACTACATATAAAACAAAGATAAGGATCTTTCCATCATTTTCTTTGATGTAGTGTGGGTTCACCATCACATTTTTCAAACCCATTTTCTGTCAGATAAGCATCTATCATGATGTACCATGCTCTTGGTACTTGCTTTAGACAACAAAGAGCTTTCTTCAACTTGCACACTTTGTGCTCTTAGCCAAAAGTTTTTTAAACATATACCTCCTTTTTCAACACTCCATTCAGGAATGTTGATTTCACATCCATTTTGTGGACTTTCCAATTTTTTTGTGATGGTATGGACAATAGTGTCCGCACTATCTCCATCCTTGCAACAAGTGCAAAGGTTTCTTCATAGTCTCTTCCTTGTTGCTACTTGTATCCTTTCACAACAAAACATGTTTTGTGCCTTTCAATATTTCCTTCAACATCGCTCTTTATCTTAGAAACCCATTTTAATCCAATGACTTCTTTACCTTGTGGGAGGTCAACTAACTCCCATGTGTCATTTCTTTCAATTTCACCAATCTCTTCATTCATTGCTTCAATACATTTTTCTTCTTTTACTACATCTTGAAAATGGATTGGGTCATCAACATGAAAAAATAAAGCAAATAAAGAATTCAGACCATTATTATTATCAACTTCTTGCTCATAAATTTCACTCAAATTATTATTATCAACTTCTTGCTCATAAGTTTCACTTGAATTTCAGGGAGTTTTTGATCCCTGTGGTGTGCTTGGAGAAGCACTTCCTTGATTTATCAAGGTTGTTATGTTTATGTTAGGTCCCTATATTACTAGTATAGTCCCTTATTGTTGTTAGTGTAACCCCCTTATTGTTATTATTGTACACTGTAACCCCCAAATTGTTATTATTGTGCCCTTAAACTATTATTGTTAGTTCGGCTAGGATTACATTGTGGCCCCACTAATATTACATTATGGCCCCATGGACTCCTATATATAGAAAGGAGGTTTTGTAATTTGTATCATCCAAGAATTGTTCATTCATACAATTTATTGGAGGTTTCCCCCTCGAAGTCGTTTATTTCTAAGGTGTTGATATCTCTTTTATTCTATTTTTGGAGCTGGTTTCAGAACATTTGGTATAAGAGCTTTGGATTATAGGGTTTCGCTGCTCCAAATAGGTTATCGTGGCATTGTCACTATAATTTTTTTTATACGAAGGTTCAGAAGTTTAAATTGTTAGAGTGCGAAGCCGAAATCCTGACGAACATCGTCACAAGTTTTCAGAACTTGGTTCGCAATATTTTTGGAGATATGATCTGTTGAAGTTAGGGATTTTTGCAGGCTCCTGAATTTCACCTAAAAAGTTCATCACGGAATTTTCGCTATAATGTCTTTTTTATGAAGCTTCAGAAGGTGAAATTTTTAAAGAGTGAAGCCGAAATCTTGACGAACATTATCGCAAAATTTCAGAGCTTGTTTTGAAATATTTTGAGAGATATGAGATGTGAAAGTTAGGTCTTTTTCAGGCTCCCGAATTTCCTCTCAAAGAGGTGATCATGGTAAAATATTCATAACTCTCTCTCTGAGCATCGGATTAGAATTCTATAAAAAGTGACTGGAGTTACATGGATTGTAGTTTCCTTTCTATAAATTTCAGAGCCAAAGGATGATCCAGGTGGATATTGGTGGCCACCCGCCTATTCCACTTGGGCCCCCACCATTGTCTCTTTCAGTTTTTCAGTTTTGGCATAACTTACTATTTTTAGCAGTTTTTCGGGTCCTGAACTTCCGGAGCCGTTTTGAGGCCCTAAACGACGTTTTTTGGGTATGAAATTTTTTGTGATTTGATCATCAAATCATCACAAAAGTTGTATTCCTTGGATAGAGCTTTCTAATGATGTATCATGTGCGTCAAACAGAGATAGTATGCCAAAGTTACGTCCCTGGGAAGTTGAAACACCAATTTACCCAAACGGGGCCCATAGTTTTGGCGCTTCATCTCCTAGGGTTAGGTTTTTGGGATGTTGAGGGTTCTCCATTGTTTCTCAATAATAAATAAGCCCTCGAGCCTCATTGTAACTTAGTTCAAAGGCCTGTAGCCGCCACATCTCTTCTCAGAGATAGCTACCAGTGCCCTAGCTAGTTTTATTTCCATTCTGTCTGTAAGAAAATTTCAGTTCTTTGATATTAATGAAATGAAGTGTTATTTCTGCTGCATCTCTGTATTTATGGTTATGTGTTTATTCTGTTGCATTCCTGCATAAATCCGGATCAGTGGTATCAAAGCGGTCTGCTTTTTCTCGATCCTTCTTTGCATGTCCCCAACGAGGTCGGGGTATAAGGAGCTAGGGCTCGATCTGGTGGAACCTTTGCAAGATCAGCCTCGCAAACCTCGACGAACGCCCATGGGGGATGAAAAGAAAGATGAGGGAGCAGGAGATCCTATCAAAATATTGCTCGAGGAGGCCCTCGAAAAACAAAGGAACGCGATGATGGATAACTTTGCTCAGATCCTTCAACGGCTGCCCACCGGCGGCGCATCTGCATCCAGTAGCCACTCTGGAGTTGCGACTCCCTTTAAGGTACAAGTAAATTTTGACATTCCCATATTTGAGGGTCAAATAGACGCAGATGCCATAGATAGATGGTTGAATCTATTAGAAGGATATTTCTCTGTTCATGACTTTTCAGACTAGGAGAAGATTATTTTTGCACTCCTCAAAGCTACCCCCCATGTTAAGGACTGGTGGGAAACCTACTGTGAGAACAAGGACCAGACAGAACCCTCTCTGTTCTCGGCCGTACCAACTTGGAATTCTTTCCGAGACGCCATCAAGGAACAGTACTATCCCGTGGGGAGCTATGAGGACAAGTACATACAATGGACCACGCTGCGACAACAAAGGGATCAAGATGTGCATGAGCTGACGAATCTGTTCCATACCCTGCGCACAAAGTTGGGTATCAAATATTCAGAGAAACATTTGGTGCTAAAGTATCGCAATTGTCTGCACAGATACATTCAGGAGGAAATGGAGTTCCTCGACATCTCCTCGCTTGGTACGGCATACCGGTATGCTGCCAAGATTGAGCATAAATTCAAACAGAAGAAGCGAGACTTTGGATCTGCGAATCAAAAGCAAGGAAAAGGTGATTCCAAACCGCAGAACAAAGGACAGAGCCAAGGCATGGCGGCTAAAGACAACCCGTCAAAGCCACGAGAAAAGAACAACACCGTAAAGCCAAAGAAGGACACGGGAAAGTGGTGTGAGTTCCATAAGAGCTCCATTCACAACACAAGTGACTGTCGAGCCAAGCAGTCGCTAGTGGCCGAGATGAGGGCTTCTGAGTCAGATGCATGCTCCGACTCCGAATCAGAACCTGAAAAGGGGAATGAAAAAGGGAAACAGATTATTGATGCGGAGCCCAACGCCACTCTTGCCACTACAAAGGTCCAGAAGGAGGAACCAAAAGATCCAGAGGAGGAGGAACGTCTCTTCCACTCCCAGATGTGGGTAAAGGGCTCCCCTGTACAGTTCATTGTCGACAATGGGAGCCAAAAGAACCTCATTTCAGCAGACGCCGTGAAGCGGTTGGGCTTGCCGACCATAGCTCACCCACATCCATACACCATCGGGTGGCTTCACCAAGGACGAGATCTCCGTGTTAGCCAATAGTGCCGCCTTCCCTATAGCATCAAGCCCTTCACGGATGAGGTATTATGTGATGTTGCTCCTATTGATGTTTCTGATGTATTATTAGGACAACCATACTTGTGGAAGCGTCATGCTGTGTATGAGTCTCGACCTCGTGCTGTACCACCTCCTACGACTGTCTCTTTGGTTACTGCAAAACAATGTAGTAAGCTCATTTCCCAAACTAGGAAATTTGTTTTCCTGATGATCCGCCCCCAGGGCAAGAAGAAGACTGTGGCCACGACCTCCAGACAGGGCCCCTCTGCACGACAACAACAAATGGATAAGGTCGTGGAGGAGTGCGGGGACATCTTCACCTCACCCACAGGGGTTCCTCTGCACTGCCAGGTCAAGCACCCGATTGATCTGACCCCAGGTGCGCCACTACCCAATGGACCGATCTATCGACGCTCTATTCTGGAAAATGATGAAATCAAGAGGCAGATTCAGGAGCTGTTGCAGAAAGGTCACATCAGACCAAGTTCATCGCCCCGTGGGAGCCCGATCGTGTTGGTACAGAAGAAGGATGGGACGTGGAGACTCTGTATTGACTATCGGGCGCTGAACAAGATCACTGTCCGAAATAGGTACCCAATCCCACGGATTGATGACCTTCTGGACCAACTCCAAGGTGAAAAATATTTCAGTAAGGTCGACCTGAAGTCTGGGTATCACCAGGTACCAATTGAACCCTCTGATGTGTGGAAGACTGCCTTTAAAGCTAAGGAAGGCCTTTTTGAATGGTTGGTCATGCCTTTCGGGTTGAAGAATGCTCCCGCAACCTTCATGAGGATGATGGAAGACATCTTGCGGCCATTCACCAACTCATTCGTAGTGGTGTACTTGGATGACATTCTGATCTTCAGCAAGACTTGGGAAGAGCACCTTCATCACATCCGACAAGTCCTCCAAACACTGTGGCAACACAAGTTGTGTGCCAATTTGGAGAAGTTCACATTTGGCATGACCCAGGTTCAATATCTGGGATACATTATTGATGAAAGGGGGGTGCATGTGGATCCAGCCAAGATCCAAGTCATTCGGGATTGGCCAGCCCCAACCACTATAACAGAGCTTCGCAGCTTTCTGGGTCTTGCTAATTTCTATCGTAGATTCGTGTTGGGATTCTCTCATATCACTTGGCCCTTGAGTCAAGTCACCAAAGGAGGAGCGAGAGCAAAATTCTTTTGGTCGGAACCTCAACAGAAGGCGTTCAAAGAATTGAAAAATCACCTTTGTTCTGCCCCAGTGCTCACCTTACCAGACTTGCAGCAGCCATTTGAGATCGAGACAGATGCCTCTGACTATGCTATTGGGGCAGTTCTTACTCAACAGGGACATCCAGTGGCATATCACAGTGAGACATTGTCTGAGACAGTTCGCAAGTATCCCACTTATGACAAAGAAATGTATTCCATTGTGCAAGCCCGTCGACAATGGAAGCATTACATTTTGGGGAAGGAAACAATCATCCACACAGACCACCGGCCCCTGCAGTTCATACAGACACAAGGGAAGTTGCAGAATGATCGCCATCAGAAGTGGTCCACATATCTGCAACAGTTTCATTTGAACATCAAGTACAAGAATGGTAGCACCAATAATGTTGCAGACTGCCTCAGCCAACCACCGATCGGGGCGCTCACCACTGTGCTCAACTCTTGTGGGCACGAGACTTCTAATTGGCCGCTCCTCTATGAGAGTGACCCAGAATTCGGCCACACTTACAAGGCACTCTTGGGGGGCACGCAAGTTCCAAATTTTCACCTCCAAGATGCACTTTTATGTCACTTGGGACACCTTTGTGTTCCTTCAAGCGAGCGTGCCAAGATGATATGGGAAGCACACTACAGTCGAGTCGCTGGGCATTTCGGGGTCGAGAAAACAGTAGCAATACTACAGAAGTATTTCTATTGGCCAAACCTTCGAAAGGATGTCGAGAAGCACATCAGATCCTGCACTGCTTGTGCCATTGCCAAACCAACCATCAAGAAGCAAGGCCTATATACTTTTCTACCTACCCCTAGTCGACCTTGGGAATCCATCTCCATGGATTACATGTCGGGCCTGCCTTCTACTAAGCAGGGAAATGACTGTGTTTTTGTGGTCGTCGACAGATTCTCAAAGATGGCCATTATGGCGGCCTGCAAGAAGAATATCACAGAAGAAGCCACTGCTAAACTCTTCTTTGAACGAGTGTGGGTGCACTTTGGGATCCCACAGTCTATCATATCAGATCGGGATAGCAAGTTCCTCAGCACATTTTGGTCCAGCCTCTGGTCAATGTTGGATACCAAGCTCACCAAGTCCACAGCTTTCCATCCCCAAACAAATGGCCAGACAGAGGTCGTCAACAGAATGATTGTACACATTCTGCGCATGTACAATTCAAAGCATCCACGCACATGGGACGAGAGCCTCCCTTATGTACAACATATTTATAACCGGGCTCTCCACAGTTCAATTGGCCATAGCCCCTTTCAGGTGGGCTTGGGATTCCAGCCACTATGTCCCATTGACGTAGCCATGCCATTTGCAGCTGCTCAGGCCGATTCAGCGCACGTCCAGTCTGAAGTCGACAAAGCAAGTAGCTTCATCGAGCGCATTCAACACATCCGCCAACAGGTTCATGATATATTGGACAGAGCCAATGCGAAGTACAAGCAGCGCCATGATCAACACCGGGTGCCACACCACTTCCAGGTGGGCGACAAAGTATGGCTACATTTGCAGAAGGAGCGCCTCACCGGACCTCACCGCAAGCTTCGCCCGCTCCGATACGGGCCGTACACCATCACCAAGGCTGTAGGTAACAATGCCTTCGAGCTTAGTATTCCACCATTCCTTGGTCTGCACCCAGTCTTCAATGTGGATCGCCTTCATCCTTACTTTCCACCTCTACTGGACACCTCGGACATTGCAGAACAACTCACACCAACAGAGTTAAACCCAGACTGCATGGAACAAGCCACCACAGATTGTATCATGGACATGCAAATCAAGAACACTCGTCAACAGCAGATCCAACTGTATCGGGTTGTCAAAGCTGGCCAACTCCTGCACCAAGGAAAGTGGTTCACCAGGGACTAAGTTCAGCAGAAATTTCCTCATCTCATGGAGGAACTTAACGCAATGGGGACCATTGCTTCCTAAGGGGGGAGGAATGATCCAGGTGGATATTGGTGGCCACCCACCTATTCCACTTGGCCCCCCACCATTGTCTCTTTCAGTTTTCCAGTTTCGGCATAACTTACTATTTTTAGCAGTTTTTCGGGTCCTGAACTTCCGGAGCCGTTTTGAGGCCCTAAACGACGTTTTTTGGGTATGAAATTTGTTGCGATTTGATCATCAAATCGTCACAAAAGTTGTAGTCCTCGGATAGAGCTTTCTAATGATGTATCATGTGCGTCAAACGAACATAGTATGCCAAAGTTACGTCCCTGGGAAGTTGAAACACCAATTTACCCAAACGGGGCCCATAGTTTTGGCGCTTCATCTCCTAGGGTTAGGTTTTTGGGATGTTGAGGGTTCTCCATTGTTTCTCAATAATAAATAGGCCCTCGAGCCTCATTGTAACTCGGTTCAGAGGCCTGTAGCCGCCACATCTCTTCTCAGAGATAGCTACCAGTGCCCTAGCTAGTTTTATTTCCATTCTGTCTGTAAGCAAATTTCAGTTCTTTGATATTAATGAAATGAAGTGTTATTTCCACTGCATCTCTGTATTTATGGTTATGTGTTTATTCTGTTGCGTTCTTGCATAAATCCGGATCAAAGGAGTAAACAATGACATGTGTAAAGCCGTACAAGTTCGCTCTACTGAACCAGTCCATAATTAGGTCATTGTGGGAGATTGGACATAACGTTGCCTTGAAGAATCCAACTCAAGTCAGACCTGTGGCATTTGAAAAAAGCTTCAAAGGACTAATATAGGGCCGAATTTAAGATATTGAGGATCTTCAAGTATAGAGATAAGTCAATTTTAATATCGAGCTCCTGAAAAGAAAGTAAAAGGTGTGTATTTTTTTTTGAATTGCATAATTCTTGTTTGAAGAATCAAGTTGAATTGATTCCAAGGGCATATTGTAGAATATATTTCAGTATTGGGTTCTAAAATGCCTCTTAAAAAGAATTCAACACCCATTAAGCATTTATAAGGCTCTACAATGACTCATGAAGACGAACAATGGCAACATGACATATCAAATTTACAAGAGCATGTGCAACAAATTTCGCTCTCGCAAAGAGTAACAAAAAACGACATGGAAGTTTTAAAGAAAGGCATGGAAACTAAGATGGATGGTTTGAAGAAAGGCTTGGAATCTAAGATGCAGGGTTTGAAGAATGGCATGGAATCTAATATGGATGACTTGGAAGCTAAGATCAATGAAAAAATGGAAAACATGAAGAATGATCTAAAAGCAGACATGGAAGGTTTGAAAAAGTTGATACAAAAAATGTTTCCCAATGGTGAAAAGATATTAGAGGAAACTCATGATGGGAACAAAATAAATGTTAGTCGTGATTTCATAAACTCTAATGTTGGCGAGAAGAACCACCATATTCCAAAAATCAAAATGAGGAATTTTGATGGAAAGGATCCTGTAACATGGATACTACAGATGGAGCAATATTTTGATCTCAATAATGTGCAAAACACACAAAAGGTACGCATTGCAGCTTTAAATTTAGAAAAAAATACATTTGTATGGTATTGATGACTTTTCTCTTGTAAAAAAATTGTCACTTGGTCAATTTTTACGAAGGAAATGATAGCACATTATGAGGATACAAAGAGAAACACCTTCTTTAGCCAATTGATAAATCTCAAACAAAAGGGTTTAGTGGGGGAGCACATTGAGGACTTCCAAAAATTGACTATAAGGGTAACTAATATTCCAGAGGAACACAGGATTGATCTATTTTTAGGTACTTTAAAGGATAACATCCAACATGAAGTTCGCGTTTTGGAACCTGATTCATTGGAGAAGGCATTCAAGTTGGCAAGAAATTTTGATTGTAAAATTATGGTGACAAGGAAGCCTACCACTCACTTCTATAAAGAGGGAAGTGTTGCTACTCCTAGATTTTCACAACCTACAAGGTTGACACCAGAACAATTGGAAGAAAAAAGAGCAAAAGGGATTTGCTATAGTTGTGATAGCAAATACACTAAAGGTCGTAAGTGTGCTGAGAAGAAATTATTTTACATAGATTGTGAAGAGGAAGAAGAAAATCAACAAGATAAGGATATACACCAGGAACCAACCCTAGAAGAGGAAGAAATGAGTCTAACCATATCATGTAATGCATTGGCAGGAATTACCACTCTTCAAACTGTCAAGATAGAAGGACATATCATGAAGAAAAAGGTAATAATGTTGATTGATTCAGGTAGTACCCATAATTTTATTCATTGTAAGGTATCCAAAGAATTGAATTATTTCCTATACCCAGCACTAGAATGTCAAGTGATGGTTGCAAATGGAGGAACTATAAATTGCTCTGGAAAATGCCATAATATCAAGCTAACCATGGGGGAATATGTATTGAATAGTCCAGTGCTTTTCATTCCTATGGGAGGTGTTGAAGTTGTACTAGGAGTACAATGGTTACAATCTTTGGGGATGGTAGCTTTTAATTTTCAAAAACTTTTCTTGAATTTTTTCTCAGAAGGAAAGGCAGTCGAATTACGGGGTATTATAGGGAAGCTAGGAAATATAATAAGATCTAAACTCATGATAAAGCTTCTGAAGAAAGAACAATGAGGCATAATTGCACAATTATGCTCACTAGAAGTTCCAACATCAAAATCATCTATTTTTGCAGATCTCCAAAAAGTCTTGGATAATCATTCCAAGGTTTTTGAAACTCCCAAAGGACTCCCACCTATTTGTGATCATGATCATGCTATTCATCTGATTCCAGGAAGTGTTCCTCCAAACATCGGGCCTTATAGATATCCTTATGTCCAAAAGAGCGAAATTTAACTTATGATTGCAGAAATGTTAGAGGTTGGTATAATTCAACCTAGTCAAAGTTCTTTCTCTGCTCCTGTAGTATTGGTACACAAGAAGGATGGATCATGGTGCATGTGTCCAGATTATAGGGAGCTCAATAAGCTCACCATTAAAGATAAATTTTCCATTCCTGTGATTGATGAATTATTGGATGAATTACATGGAGCAATTTATTATACCAAGTTGGATCTTTGTTCAGGATATCATCAAATTAGAATGAAGACTAAAGATATTATGAAAACATCATTTTGAACTCATGAGGGTCATTATGAATTTTTGGTCATGCCTTTTGGCCTTACCAATGCACCTTATACATTTCAAGGCTTGATGAATTCCATTTTCAAACCCTTCCTTAGAAAATTTGTGCTAGTATCGTTTTATGATATACTAATCTCCAATAGGTCTTGGAAGGATCATGTTTAACATGTTGACAGGGTGCTCAAACTATTGCAAGAGAAACAATTATATGAAAAAACATCCAAATGTTTCTTTGGAGTACAAGAGGTGGAATATCTGAGTCATATTGTATCTCATGAGGGTGTTAAGGTAGACCCTAACAAAATTAAAGCCATTAAAGAATGGAAATTCCCTACAATCATAAAGTAGTTGTGAGGATTTCTCAGGTTAACATGGTATTATCGCAAGTTTGTTAAGAATTATGGGAGAATAGTAGCACCTCTAACACAGTTATTGAAGAAAGATGGATTTTCATGGACTCCTGAAGCAATTAAGGCTTTTGAACATCTTAAAGATTCAATGTGCCCACACCAGTCTAAGCTATGCCAGACTTCACAAAAACCTTTATTGTTGAATGTGATGCCTCAAGAAATGGAATTGGTGTAGTTTTAATACAAGAAGGAAGACCTATTTCTTTAGAAGTTGTCCAATCAAAGGAAAGTATCTATAGAAAGATATTTATGAGAAAGAAATGTTAGCAATAATGCATGCACTAAAGAAATGGCGAACTTACCTAATGGGAAGACACTTCAAGGTAAAAACTGATCATGATAGTCTTAAACACTTTTTGGAACAAAGACTATCTTTAGAGGAACAGTAAAAATGGGTCACAAATATGTTGGGTTACGACTTTGAAATAATCTACAAAAAAGGGAAGCTAAATGTTGTTGCATATGCACTCTCAAGAAAGAATGAAGAGGTGGAAGCATTGCTTTGTTGCATTTCTATTATCCAACCAGATTGGATAACCGAAGCAAGGGATGAATGGAAGAAGGACAAAGAAGTGTGGACACTCATTCAAAATTTACAGCTAGATCCTAGTACATCTGATACATTTAGTTGGAAAAATGATTCCTTATGGTACAAATATCACTTATATATTTGTAACAATTCCCAACTAAAACAAAAGATTCTTTTGGAATTGCACACTTCTCCTTTAGGAGGACAATCAAAATTTTTAAGAACTTACCACAGGGTGAAGAAAGAATTTTTTTGGGATGGCCTTAAATATTATATTCGAAAGTTTGTGGCGGAATTTTTGATTTGCCAGTAGAATAAATTTGAGACAATTAAGACCTCAGGTCTTCTACAACCTTTATCCATTCCAAGTCAATGTTGGGAGGAGATTTCAATGAATTTTATCACAGGTTTACCTAAGTTCGAAGGAAAGAGTGTCATCATGGTGGTAGTTGATAGACTTACCAAGTATGTACACTTTTGTGCATTATCTCATCCATTTAAAGCAAGTATAGTTGCTACTACATTTATGGACACAATTCAAAAGCTACATACAAACCCAAGGGTTATTGTGAACGACAGAGATCCCATTTTTACTGGAAATTTTTGGACTGAGTTATTTTCTTGTTTGGGTACTCAATTAGCTCATAGCTCATCTTATCATCCTCAATCCGATGGTCAAAATGAGATAGTAAATAACTTTTTGGAAGGATATCTTCGTTGTTTTGTATTTGATAAACAAACATAATGGGTCAAGTGCTTACCTCTCAATGAATGGTGGTATAACACTTCCTTCCATACTGCAGAAAAAATTACCCCATTTATGGCACTTTATGGATATCATCCACCATAAGATCACATCGAGCATAAAAAATAAGTTCTCTAGCTCTTAAAGGATAACCTGGATTTGGCACAAAATCAAATGAAGCAACAGGCAGATCAACATTGCAGCGAGAGAAGTTTTGATGTAGGAGAGTGGGTATTTTTATGGCTACAACCATACAAAAAAATGTCCCTCAAGCAAGCTAAGAAAGATAATAAATTATCGCCAAAGTACTATGGTCCTTACAAGGTGTTGCAAAATATTGGTACTATGGCATACAAATTGGAGCTTCCTGCTTCTTCACGAGTGCATCCAATTTTAAATGTTTCATGCTTCAAGAAGTTTATAGGTGAAAATATTCCAATTCAAACAATATTGCCAAAAATTGATGAGGAAGGAAAAATCATATTGTAACTTGAAGCGGTCATGGAAACAAGAACTTGAAAACTATGAAATCGATCAATGTCAAAGTATCTCATCAAGTGGAATAACTTACCCACTGAAGATTCTACATGGGAGGATGATAATTTTATAAATAAGCACCCATAACTACTCAAGTGTTGCGGACAACACTTTTTTGAAGGAGAGGGACATGTTAGGTCCCTATATTACTAGTATAGTCCCTTATTGTTGTTAGTGTAACCCCCTTATTTTTATTATTGTACCCATGTAACCCCCATATTGTTATTATTATGACCTTAAATTATTATTGTTAGGTCGGCTAAGATTACCTTGTGGCCATCGACTCCTATATATAGATAGGAGGTTTTATAATTTGTATTATCCAAGAATTGTTCATTCATGTAATGTGTTTGAGGTTGCCCCCTCGAAGTGGTTTATTTCTAAGGCATTGATATCTCTTTTCTTCTATTTTTGGAGCTGGTTTCACAACATTTTCCTTCTTGTGGTGTGCTCTGTTGTGCTTGTGTAGGTGGAGGAGGAACCACCGTGGAGGAATTATTTGTTGCTGTGCATTCCTCTTGCTCTTCGTAAGACACACATGTCTTCACATTGATTGTTTTCTCTAAGCTTCCATCCCAAGATTCTTCATCAATAAATTGCACATATCTACTGATTATAAATTTACTTTTGGATGGATTATAGAGTTTATAGGCCTTGGACTCATCACTATAAACAACAAAGATACACTTCTCCCCCTTGCTGTCCAACTTCTTCCTTAGTTGATCTGGGACATGTACATAAGCAACACATCCAAATACTTTCTTGTGAGTGAAAAACTGCTTTGTTCCACTCCATGCTTCTTCCGGAACTCTATTCATAAAAACTTTGGTTGGGCATCTAATCATAATACATGTTGCACAATTGACAGCTTCAGCCCAATACTCATTTGGCAAATGTTTTGCCTTCAACATACTTCTGACCATGTCCATGATGGTCCTATTCTTCCTTTCTGCAACACCATTTTGCTATTGTATGCACCTTGTGGTAAACTTCTTGTGTATGCCATTCTCCCTACAGAAACGTAGGAAATATTTGGTGATATATTATCCACATCTGTCAGTTCTCAACACTTTGATGTAGTGCCCACTCTGCTTCTCAACAAGAGCTTTGAAGTGGTAGAACTATTCAAACACTTCACTCTTTTGTTTCAATAAATAAACCCATGTATTTCTTGTATAATCATCTATAAATGTCAAGACATAATCTCTGTCAGCTAAAGATGGCGTTTGCATTGGTCCACACAAATCTGAGTGGAAAATCTCTAAGGGTGCCTTTTCCCTTATACTCTTCCCTAATGAAAATGCTTCTCTATGTTGTTTGCCCAAGATGCAGCCTTAACATAGGCTGTCTAGTTTCTCAATGAGTGGTAATCATTTTACCATCCCTTTTCTATGGAAGAGGTTCAAACCTCCAAACTTGAGATGTCCAAATATAAAATGCCATAACCAGTTTTTTTCTTTCAATTCTTCTTCAAAGATTTCTTGTGTGACTTCTACTACCACACCTCTTTCCTTCAAGTCTGTTCTGAGCTTGAGAAGAAACATCCTATTCTTTGTCATATGCACTTCTGCAATGACCCTTTTCCTTGGAGGTATGTCCATGACTGTGCACACATCATTCTTAAAAAATACATTGTAGCTCTTGTTCATGAGTTGTCCAATGCTCAGAAGGTTACATTTCAAGCCAAGTACATAATAGACATCTAGCATAAATTTATTTTCTCCCTTCCTTGTGAGTATTGAAACTCTTCCTTTTCCCATGACAAAGACTTTTCTCTCAGTCCCCGTTGTCACTTCAGATTTAACATTCTCATCCAGATTATCAAACATTGCTATGTTTCCAGTCATGTGGTTGCTACAACCTAAGTCTAAGAACCATACATCTTCATGTTTTTCTTTCACTACATTACATGTTAAAAGCACATTACCTGGTTCTTATCTTCTTTTGCAAAATTTGCATTTTTCTTATCATTCATGCCATTTTGTTTCTTTCTACATTCGTTAGTATAATGCCCATATTTTTTACAATAATGGCATTGGACATGGGATTTGTCATACCTTTGTCCTTGTTCTTGGTGTTGGCTTGATCCTTCACTTTGATTCTGATTGCTGCCCCTTCCACTTGTGCTTGCAGGGCTATTTCTTCCACTTGTCTATGGGTTTCTTCCTCTTCCTCCATAGTTTGATCTTCCTTGACCTCTACCTCGACCAAAAGACATATGTGCCTTGAATGCAGGATCCAATGAGGAGTTCACTATTCTGTTCAGTCTGTGTTCATGACACATCAGGGATGCACAAAGCTCATCCACTGAAAATTGTGAGAGATCCTTGTGATCTTCTATTGCCACTACTATGGCATCAAATTTTGAGGGTAGACTTCTCAAGATTTTCTCCACTATTCTTCTTTCCTCAAGTGTCTCTCCATGAGACCTTATCTGGGTGACCAACCCAATCACATGTGTGAAAAATGAGTCTATGTTATTAGACTCTTTCATACAGAAAGTTTCAAAGTCTCTGCTCAACATTTGTAGCTTTTTTGTCTTAACTTTCTCCATGCCTTGATAGGCTATTTTGAGAATATCCCACACCTCCTTAGACTTTGTTGCTACTACAATCCTTGGGAATATACTCTCCTGTACTTTTTGATAGAGATAGAAGAGGGATTTGGAGTCCTTGTTCCTATTATCTCTTAACAAGTCTCTTTATGCTACTGTCAAAGTAGCCAGCATTGCGGCGTATGATGGTTCTTGGAAACTTTGTTCCACCAGCTCCCATATATCTTGTGAAGCAAACAGGTCTCTCATTGTCCAATAATCATAATTCTTCCAACTAAATTGTGGTAGTTGGAGATTTTTCAGGCTGGTGCCTACTGGTGCCATCGTGACTGTGTTAAACAAAACAATCTTCTTGACTATGTAAAACAAAAGCTTTCTCACTGCGGGAGAAATATGCATCTCAAACAAATATTACAGCTTTTGCAGTGAAGAGTGAGCTCGTGCATCTTTCACCAAGATCCTAGACCAGCTCCGATACCATGTTGGGAATATTGAACGAAATCTATAACAGTAGGATGCTCCCCCACAATAAAGAGACTTCAAAAAAATGCGGAAAATTAACAGTCACATATACACACGTAGTGAGACATAGGAGAGGATTGAAACTTATATTTTCTATTTAATTCTCATCTCTCTAATGAAAAAATTACATAGCTTATATCAAAATGGTCGAAGCTTGTAAAAACCTAATTTTAATCAATGCAACTTCAATGTTGAACGGACATTCAACAACATTTTGTCCTTAGGCCGTCAACAAACCCATTTCTTCATTAATCGACACGCAGACCGTATTTTTAATTACAGAGGAAAAACACGTAAAGACACGTTCAAAACACAAAAGGGAAGATCTCAAATTTTATGCAATATGGTCCTGATCCACATCACATCCATGAAAATCAGAGATTTTAACTTTTAACTCATAGTGCTATCCATTAAACTTTGCGAACTGCAATGTGCGATAGTGACACGACATGTATCGCATCGCAACAAAAATAACTTAGCCTGCGGGCAGTTTAGCGAAAAACTTAAATCTTAGTGATTGCGATATGGAATCGCAAAACAAATAACATAGCTTGTGGCTGTGGAAAAGGTAAGTGGTAAAACTTGTGACTTGCACTCCGTGGGTGTCTTAAACAGTGGGAAGTGCGAAGAACAAAATACAAAGAAAATGAATGCAAAACAAAGTTTGGTCCATGTAGTAACGTATAAGGTGGGTCTTGCCATATATCACATCAGCAGTAAAACAACATATGACAAATGGCATAACGTTAAAGCATAAAATTTGTGAAATGCGCTTACGGGAAAAAAGGTAAGTCAATGCGGTGGTTGGGAATAAACGCAAAGTTAAATGCTTGGGTACTCTATTTGCTGTGTTGCATGAAAAATGCCTTTGACTCTTGGATTTGTTGTTGTCCTTCTCTACAATAAAAAATTGATGAAGTGTGAGTTGCACTATTATTTATTCATGGCGGTGGGTTGGAGTAAAATTCCAACAAAATTGCAGCATGAAAGATGACTGGAAATGAGAATAAATCTTGAACTTTAGCAATGAATTTTCACTACTTGGAAAATACCAGCATCCAACTTATGATCGTGGAGGAAGTTTATTGAGTGGCCTACATGGTAAATATAACTTTACCGAATGATTCATGTAACCTCTTAATACATGTTAGTGGTCAAGAAACATGAAATATTGGAAAGGTAGTTGAACATTCAACAGTGCTCTAGAATGGATAATAATATATAGCCTCTGGATTTTTGCTCGCATTGGAAGCATTAACAATAATCCAACCATTTTTATTTCTCTCTACTAAAAAATATTGTTCGAAAGTCAAATTGTGTCAAGGCTTCTAAGTCCTTCACACGCATCACATGCATGATACAGAGGGCAGATTAGTTATGCCATGTTTCCGGCTTGAAAATCTCAAGCGTTCTCAATGACCTGTGATTTGCAGGCATCCTCGTCATGATCATCAAAACGGCTACTGTTCCAAGAAACCCACCAAACCTTAATGTCATGATCCACGCCGCTGCTAGACGCGGCATCCCATCACAATAGCCACATAAACTGCAATGGACTTTACTGGCCCTCTATGACCCTCTAAAACCATGAAAATGTAATGGGCGCTGTAGTCGATTCTCTTCCAAACTCTGATAGTCTTATCCGTTAATCCACTGCATCAAAAATCAGTCACAGTCGCCAAGCAAAGAATTGCACGTTTATGCCCTATCAAGCAGCCTGACACTACCATGTGTCGGTCTTTTTTCTCCCTCTCCCACACAATGATGGACTGATCAAAAGCTCCGGAGTATATAATGGAACTATTGGGGCTGAGAGACAGTGCATTGATGGCAGACTTATGTCTCTCAAATGTAGCAACCAGAGAATGGTTTCTCTCGCACGAGGCCTTTGCCCAGACTTTGATTCTGGAATCCGTAGATCCTGTATAAATAAAACCATCTATAAAGAGAACCATCTAGGGAAACCACGAGCGCATAGATGGCATCGCTGTGTGCTCTAAAAGACTCAACGCACATCAAGTCAAGTCAGAAGGCCTCCAGATCTTCACGGTTTTGTCCCACGAAGCTGAGTATAAAATTCCATTTATATCAATTGACAGAGCCGATAAGGTATCCATATGTTTGATCCAGAGAACTTTCTTGTGCCTACACACTTGAAAATACTTGTTAGGATGTATGGCGTTCAATACATAATCCTTGAGTGTCGGCAAGGTGGCCACCAGAGTATGGACTGCAGACCGCATTTTTTCACCACGTTTCTGAACTCTGATTTTGTGATCTTGATGCCCGCTATATATCCTATCGCCAGAAACCAGAATACACTTCATGACCCCATCCCCGTCGCCAAACATGCACTGCTCACTGAGATCCTGATTCCTCCATACTCGAATGCCATTGTCGGAGGATCCGTTGTACAGGAAATTGTCCGCCATTGCTAGAGAATATACACACCCACCATGGCCTCTCAGCGTATATATGCATCGATAAACGATTCCTCCGCCGTGAGGCTGAGCTATTCCAAGATAGGGGATTGAGGTCAAGCCTGGAATTTGATGTCCTGTGCGACGTATTTTCCATTTCAGAACGTATTTGACTTCCGGCAAAAAATTCTCCACGTCAAGTTTGACGTGTCCTGTACATCACTTACCTGTCATTTTGACGTTTAATTTGTGATTGGAACCGTCAAAATCTATAATACCTAGCAGTAGCAAAATAAACAGAGGGTATATTAATAATATTTAATATGTATGCGGCATCCCTTTTCGGTTAGTTGATTTCCCATAGAAAGTGAATCCATTAAGGTGTTGACCGTAGTAATTGACAAAATTATGGGTACAATGGTTGCGTATTGCGTTAACTGCGTGTGTTAACTGCGGATTAAATGGTTACTCTCGAGTCATTTCTATTGATTTATGGGTACAATGGCTACAACATGTGTTAATTGCGGATTAAATGGCTACTCTCGAATCATAACTGTTGATTAGATGGTTACTTCTGTTGATGACTGAATGCAAGTTGGAAGAGGTTTAAACTGATAGGTTATAAGTTAAGACTCTACAGTGCCTTTCCATGTAAACCTTGCCTCAAAAATGACAACTTTCCATCTTTTTCCATATAAACTTGGCCTCCAAAATGACAATTTTCGGGCTTTGTCAAGGTAGCAGGCGTAGAAAGGAAATAAAACAAAAATGTAGAGTGCCAAGGACGCAATGGAGGCTGAAGGCCTTGGAAATAGGCAAAAATTGATTAGCTCTTAGCACAATGGAGCGCAAGTTCATGCCTACTCCTGTAGAGGCACCCGTCGATTCTCTGGATCAGGGCGACAATTCTTCCAGGTTAGTTAATGGAAACGCATCTATTGAAAGTCATAGTATTTCTTCTATATTATTTGTATCGTTCTCATCATTGCGTCTCTATTTCAGAGGATCCTTTAGAGCCTCGGTCATAAATATACTCTTTTGTAGGTTTCTTTAATAAACAGTAAACGTGCTTAAAATGCCGAATGGAAATCACCTGAAATCCCTTTTCTTCAAAACCCTCCGAAGTAGGGAATATATTAGAAATTCCTTTAGTCTAAGATATATTTAATATGATATAAAACACATAATTCAAATTTTTGTTTATCTTATTGGAATTGAAACCTTTTAAATTCCTGATGTTGGTTACTACCAATAGTGGACTAAATTATATATCAGTGTGGAGTAAAGCACATTGCATAAATTGATGCAATGCAAGGGGAAATTTACCGAACCTAGAAACATGGAAAATAATCAAGCGTAGGATTCATTGGAATAGCAAAATAATTTAAGGGAAAGAAGAGTGTTTGATCAATTGGCATCGAATCCCAATTGGCATGGAGGAAACCTCAAAATATAATCTCTTTCCTTGAATAATTATATTGGAATCATTGTAATAAAATGAAGAGTTGTGTAACATGGACACTTAAAAATAAGGTGTGCATCACAATATATGGTCAAAAAATATGATGGTTTCATTGACGATATTGGGAGTATTTAATTCCCATGTTACATGTGGATTCAATTTGGATCTCACATGTAAAACTTATAAGTTAATTTGGAGTAAGGATGTAATTTTCGTTGTAGTTAGTCAATTTTTTTTTGGTGAAAATGGTTTTTTTTTTTTTTTCTCCTATCAAATTGATTATTGGGCTTTAAAAATTGTGATTAGCATAATTTATGTCTTTCTTATAATATGATCCTCTTGGTAGAGTTATTACGCAAATTTGAGTGTAGCTCATTTTTTATGTGGTGTCCCATTATTTTTCTTCTAGTAGTGTTTGAGAAAAGATCACATGTTTGTTGTCATGCTCATAGTGGAGTTTCTTATATTTTGTGTCATGGATATTGAGCATCAAGAAAACAAGGTTGCTTTTATTACATCTTGGTAATTATGCAAGAATGAGTATGCAAAAAATTGGAAAGACATTGAGCATGTAAAATATTTTTGTCGAAGTAGTTGAGTTAAGGCTATATTGAAAAAATTATAGTTTTTATTAGGCTTTTGGAATTTTGGTTATATTGTCAATATGCTTGTTTAGTATGAAGTTATTTTATAGAAATATTGGGGTTTATCTTGAAGGTATTTCATCTAAATACTGAGATTATCATGCTAATGGACTAATTTCATTATAGACACAATAGTAAAAAAAAAAATTGATAAAGATTTTGAGAGATGATTTCTTGTCTAAAGTCTAAAGTATAAAAGTCATTGGTGTATAAGAGAAGTCCCTTCCATACATCTTACTAGAAACAAAATCAAAATATCTATTAATTATTGCATCGCGAATTGTTTTTTCATTATATTTTATATCAAAATATATGTTGTGTTGACTCATAGGTTCTAAAAACAAAACCAGTCCATTAGACCATATAATCTGGAAATCAAAGCAGCCTCTGCTACCATTAGAAAATTTTAATTATAACAAATAAACCTCATAATGTGTTGATCAAAAGTATAGTTTTATGTTATATTGGAACAAATATTAGCTTGGGAAAAAACAAGGCACTTTTATGGGGAGATTAATGAAAGTTGAAATCCAAGAATAGTTGAAAGAGAATTTTGACACCTACAAATTTGAGTAGTGTTGGAATTAATTTCCAACTGCCGAGCGATCAAAGCACAAATGGAGGCGGCAGCGAAGAGAACAGCGGCAAGCAAAGTCCGCAGGGGTCGATGAAGAGATTTGGGCGGAGGACCTTACCCCCTCGGATTGCTGACATCACCACAGCAGGGGCCCACATATATTATATGGCCACATGTTATATGTTAACAAAAGATGGCGGGGTTTAATTTTATTTGCCATCGCATAGGTTTTAAAAACAATAGTTTTGTTTTATGTTTCAAAGCTATTTGTTTTGTTTTGTTTTTAATATATATGATATATATATTAAAAAGCCCGTGAAGCATATGTTGTAATTTTTATTACACAGCAGTGTAAATAAAAAGAAAGGAAAAGACAGCAGCACTGGAATGAAAAGATCTAGGCGCCATCAATGCGTTCTAAACGGTGCTGACAGAGTTAATGCAGCCATAAAGATTTCTGAAGCGGTGATATTTTTGTGGTTGAATGTCAATGAATGGCATTAAACAGGGCTGGGATATTTGTTTTGTAAAACACAGAAGAGAGTCATTTTTGTAAATGTAATGTTTTTTATATAAAGCAGCGTATTTTAAAACAGAGACAGGATTTTAATACACAGCAGAGTGTATGTTTTTTTGAAAAACAGAGTATTCACAGCAGTGAATGTTTTTAGTGAGACAGAGTGTCATTTGTAAATGACAGAGTGATAATTTCTGAACTGTGTTTGCAGCAGTCAGATTTTTTTTGTAAGCTCTCTTTTGAGGAAGAAGTGTAACAGCAGTTTTTTTTATATATGAAATATAAATTTTTCTGAGTTGAAAACTCTGTCACTGTATGCAAATTTTATTTGTATTTCTCTGTGTTAAGGAAAGGCAGTTTTATTGTTTTGGAATTCTGAAAATTCCAACAAGTAGAACGTAAAAGTTTAATTATAACAAATAAACCTCATAATGTGTTGATCAAAAGTATAGTTGTATGTTATATCGGAACACATACTAGCTTGGGAAAAAAACAAGGCACTTTTATGGGGAGATGAATGAAAGTTGAAATCCAAGAATAGTTGAAAGAGAATTTTGACACCTACAAATTTGAGTAGAACGTAAAATGAAAGGCATGAAAAATGAAGAAACGTCATTAAATTTTCATTTGACGGGCAGAGCGAATTTGAAATTCCAGGCCTGATTGAGGTCATGCTACTGTGTGAACATAAACTCGTCTGGGGATGATTGCTTAGCTGAGAAGAGATACTGAATGCTGATGATTGCAGGCTCGTTGAAGACTGCGAGCTGCACTGCGCCATGAGGCAACTGTGACGGGATGCAGTAAAGCTCTCGGGCAATCTAGTTTCGTTATCTATAATAGCGATGCTCATAGCTGAAAAATCCCTGATGTTCAGCGAGAGTAGGGCGCTTGCTCCACATTGGATACCAAATGCTGATCAAATTTAGTATGTACCTTGCAATTTTCCAAAGTTGTAATTCTAAACAAGTAAACCCGATATCATCCAGCCACATCAGTTTACTTATTATAAGTTGCTCGATATAGATTCCACCATTCATGGAAGTTTCCCATGAAGTTTTATTTTCATAAATGACATTAAAGTCATGGTCAAAGATGCAATAATTAAATCTACCGACTAACTTCCGGCACTTTGAATTAATGATGTAGAGGGTGGCATATCGCAATTCCCGTTTTTCTACTACGTTGGCCTAATTTCATAATGTAATAAAACAATTCGAGTTAGGCACATTACAATTCCCGTTTTTCTACTACATTGGCCAAATTTCAAAATGTAATAAAATAATTCTAGTATTTCCGACTACATTGGCTGATGTCATCATATGATAAAGACTAACGGCGACTTATCAGCCCGCGGCTGAAGTGATCATTTGATATAGTTTCTCCCAAACTCTTACAAGTTTCAGAGACTATGATTTGCTATTTCGAATATGTATTTTATTTTCTTAACCAACGAACGCAGCAGGAAGTTTTGTTTCCTCTTATTTCGCTTAGAGATGCTCATGTTTTACACACGCGTGTACTTCGCAATCATCGGGATTGCCATTTGACCTACATATATAATTGAAATATAGGAATTTAAATTTTATAAATTAAATTGCAATCAATAAATATTATATATAAGTAATTAATTAATATAACATACTCTCGAAGTACAGGAGTCTTGAGTTAATTCATTAACCACGCTTTTTGTTTACGATGAATATAGCATGGCTTCTTAGTTTTCATCTTGCCTGAATTTTCTGCATTTTATTAATAACATATGCATTTTTTATAACAGTATTTATAAAAAATAATTTAATAGATGACAGTATTTTTTATATTTTATCTTTATATTTGAGGATAAATAATTTAAGTTATATGATTAAAAAATATTATTTTTAAGAACATTTCAATCTAAATAAATAAAATATTTAAATATTATAAAAAAATATTAAAATAATCTGGAAACCAGGTAATAGAAGGGCTAAACCTAATCGAAAGACATCCCACAAAATTAAACTTAAAGCACTTGGAATTCCTTGTAAATCGAAGCATTGGAAAGTGCACCTTAAATGATATTTTTTACCTTTTAATTTTGAAGTTGGACTTAACTTGTTGGAGCACTATGGAATTACTAGAGTTGTTGTTCACGTAAAATGTTTTGAATTAAATGTTGTTAACAATAAAATGCTTTTGGGTAAAGGGAAAATTTATTTTAAGCTTATTGTGTCATATATTAAGATATAGGTGAATAAATAGATGCTTATGATAGGCTTAATTTCTATGTAAACTATCTTAAGAGCATTTTGGAGTCCAAAATTCAGTCATAATCATTAAGAATTAAAGAGGAATTAAAGAGATGGATATGATAGTCTTATTTTATTTGTAAACTATGTTAAGCAATTTTTGGAGTGCAAAAATCAGTCATAATCATTAAGAATTATGGAACATGAAATTTTTTTGAAACAATGTTATTTTGGAAAAAAAATATTCAAATTTCAAACTTTTTTCCTTCTTATTTTATGAGTATATATTTTGAGTTATATTTTCTTATTTTTAAATATTTGATTATTTAACATTTTTTGTTTTGTTTTCTAATACCATGTTTTTGGGTTTCTGAAAGTTAGAATTATAATGTTGTGTATAGAGGTATTGTCATTTTTTGAATATCTAAACTAGAATGTGATAAGAATGTCATGGCATTATTTTTATTGATGGCAAAGGAGCAATAAAGTAGCAACAAGGCAAGGAAAAACACATCAGGGTAAGTATCAACAACAAGGTATGCAAAAGAAATGAACATAGGAGCAGTAAGGTAAAGGAGCAACAACAAGGAAATGCAAAGGAAAAGGAACAATAAGGAAATAAGAACAACAAGGGATGCAGGAGAATTAGCATCAAAGTAAAGGAGCATAAATAAGTGATATGGCATGGTGATATGTTGACATGTTTGCATATTCTTAATATCATGGCACAATTGGTGCAAGAAATGTTTGCATATGGTGTGTTGATGGCTTGGTGCTTGTGTTGATGGTTTTGATAAGTCATGATGAGTCAGTTTAAGTAAAATCATACAGGAGTTCTAATATGCTTGGTAATGTTGCAGAGATTGTTTAATGAAGAATTTGTGGTGACACTAATTTGTTGTTGCGCTGAATTGTTGTGATGCAAGGGAAGACTCCATGACAATAAAAGAAAAATCCATCGTAGAAAATACAATACAAGGCTCAAGGTTATCGAGGCAATGACATAAATAAAATATGGCTTTGAACATATTGATGACTTTGGAGAGTGAAGGTTGCATACATGTGCTTGCACTGCTTTCATATGTTGTATGCATATTGTTTTCATTAGAGAGTGCTTGCACTATGTGCATGAGTTGTAATCACATAATGTTACTTTTGGCATTATGTTGATATTGATGGATGAAATAATATGTGGTGGAGCATTTATTTATTTTCTAATATTCAAAATATGAAGAGCTTGGAAATGAATGAGTGGAAGGAAAAGAGTCAAGCTTATTCACTTCATATTCTTATGAGGAATACAAACAACCAACAAAAATGTGTTTATAAAATATGTCATTTTGGAAGGAAAGTAGAGGTTAGAGAGTGGGATAATGTGTGAGAGATGTTTGAGGTATTACGCATTAGTTACCTCACACATATGAAGCTAATGTGAAGCATATTTGAATGAAAGAAGACGTATAAATGAAGATGGAGATATGCATAATCTATGACCAAGAAAACCAGATCATTGTTGTTTCTTGTTTGAATTAGGGGATTCTAGTCTCCTTTCAAGTAGTGGCTTGATAAACATCAAGTTGGAGCCTTTTGAGGTAGGATACATCTGTGGACTATAGCCTACATAAAACATATGTGAGTTGGAGCTTCCTTGCATGTTGCAGCTTGCAGAAAATTGAGGTAGCAACCTCCTGTAGGTTGGAGCCTACATAAGATCAGATACAATAAGAAGTAGGAGCTTGCCTTTGCATCACAATAATAATAATATTGTGTTTTCACATATATTTGGTGTAAATATGCATTGTTATTATGTGTTGTTGTGATGTTTTTCTTATTATTGGGACTGAGAGTGAGTGCATTGATGGCAGAATTGTGTGAATCAAACGTAGCAACCAGAGAATGGTTTCTCTCTCCCAAGGCCTCTGCCCAGACTTTGATTCTGGAATCCACAGATCCTGTATAAACGAAACCATCCAGGGAAACCAGAAGCACATTGATGGTGTTGTTGTGTTCTCTGGAAGACTCAACGCACCTCAAGTCAGAAGGCCTCCAGATCATCACGGTTCTGTCCCATGAAGCTGAGTATAAAAATCCATTTATATCAACTGACAGAGCCGAAATGGTATCCATATGTTTGATCCAGAGAACTTTCTTCTGCCTACGCACTTGAAAAGACTTGTTAGGATGTATGGCATTCAACACATAATCCTTGAGTGTCGGCATGGTGGCCACCAGAGTATGGACTGCAGATCGCATTTTTTCACCATATTTCCAAACTCTAATTCTTTGATCTTGATGCCCATTGTATATCCTGTCGCCAGAAAACAAAATACACTTCACAACCCTATCCTCGTGGCCAAACATGAAGTGCTCATTGAGATCCTATTTCCTCCATACTCGAATGCAGTTGCCGGAGGATCTGTTGTACAGGAAATTGCCCGCCATTGGTAGAGAATATATGCACCCACCATGGCCTCTCAACATAGATATGCATCAATAAACACTTCGAAAACAAGGTATGCAGGAGCAAAGTAGCAACACAACAAGGCAAAGAGCAACAACAAGGTATGCAAGAGAAATGAACATAGGAGTAGTAAGGTAAAGGAGCAACAACAAGGAAATGCAAAGGAAAAGGAACAATAAGGAAATAAGAACATCAATGGGTGCAGGAACATTAATATCAAAGAAAAGGAGCTAAAATAAGTGATATGGCATGGTGATATGTTGGCATGTTTACATATTCTTAATATCATGACACAATTGGTGCAAGAAATGTTTGCATATGGTGTGTTGATGACTTGATGCTTGTGTTGATGGTTTTGATAAGTCATGATGAGTCAGTGTAAGTAAAAGCGTAAAGGAGTTCTAATATGCTTGGATAATGTTACAGAGATTGTTTAATGAAGAATTTATGGCGACACTAATTTTTTGTTGCGCTAAATTGTTGCGATGCAAGGCAAGACTCCATGACAATAAAGGAAATACTCCATGACAACAAAAGAATGAATCCATGGTAGAAAATACAATACAAGGCTCAAGGTTATTAAGGCAATGGCATAAAGAAAAGATGGCTTTGAACATATTGATGGCTTTGGAGAGTGAAGGTTGCATACATGTGCTTGCACTATTGTTGGGTCATAAAAATGTATCTTTTGAACACCTAATTAGCCTACATTAATCATCAATCTGGGAGCGAATTTTTATTTCAAGAGTGTACTCTGTCTGAGGCTGCAATTAACTAAGAGTAATGCTATGAAGATGTAGTACAGAATGTTAAATCCAAAAGTAAATAGATGCTTTGTAAAGAAATCTAATTACAGTAACATAAATAGAAATGCTCTGAAAGCTTAACTACATTAACCTGCAAACCATCGATCAGGGATACAGTAGCAATAACTCCTTCCCTTAGAAATCGATGCAACTGAAATCACACTAAGGAAAGATAACCAATCTGGGAACTTGGAAGCAGTAACCAATGTTCTCTACAGTTGGTGGTCTTGTACTTAAAGCAATAGAAATGAAATCAAGCTCGAACTATTTGCTGATAAAGATAACTGAAAGGAACTGCAAAGGCTTAGAAAGGAACAACAACTCGTAATTCCTATGCATAACAATTGTAACTCATCTATTTGCTAATCTGAAGCTATGAATCAGAAATAAACAATAAACATAAGTGGAACAGCAATATGAACAACAATTCTAATTCTAACACAATCAAGCAACTAATCTCAATACTCCAATCTTATCGATAGCCAATACTACGCAACAATAAATTATAAAATAATAGAACAACAACTAGAATCAGATATAGAACAGAAAAGCTTTTATAACAACAGCAATATATCTGAACAGTGAATGTACTTCTTGCAAAGGATAAAATAGCAATGCAATTCGTTAACGAATCTGTATTTAATCTAACAAGAGTCCATCAACTCTATAATCGAAATGAACATTAAACACAACTTCACACAATAATAAGCAAATATTAAGAATACAAACAACAAGGTAATTCCACTAGAGTCGGGCCCTTAGCGCGAGTGAAATACTGTTGGGCTACTTCAAAACTTGAGAGATGAAACAAAATGCGTGTTGGATATTAATCGAACATAAAGTATTACAGAGGTTGTTCTCTCAAAGCTGAGAGTCAATAAACATAATATTACAGAGGAAATGTCTGAATATAAGAACTTTCGACAAACTGACTCTTTCATCACTAAAGGAAATTTCTTTATATATCAGATCCTGATGGACAACACAAGGAATAAGATGAGTTTGAACAGTGATCCCTCAGGACCGAAGGATCCTGAGGGATTTTCTCCCCTTCATTTAGTTATCATCTTGTTTACTTTGACCGAGGTCGAGATGTCCCCTTCCTCTTTTTAGCAATTCATTCAGATCTCCTTGTCTTTGGCTGGATGTGGTTCAATGCTGATGGAGTAGGAATTACATTGATCTCAACCTCGCCTTCAGTACAACTGTTCACTTCGTCTAATTCCTGTTTTATCAACAAAAAGCAACCTTTAGTCATATTTTTACAATAAATATAAACCTCTCCAATTTTATCATAATTATTATAATAAATTACCTTCCCAAGGTAAAAAGGAGTATGTCTATAGTAAAAGAATGAGAAGATACATAGTAATTTCATACCTTTTTCACTACCCAACATACCCCCTTTCTTAATCCTTTTCATGTCCTCATGAAAACTATAGTTCACATGGAGAGCAGTGAAAGAATAAGCCAGATAAGGTTCGTCATCAAAAAGCCTAAAACCATGTAGTGCAACTAATTCCTCAAAAACATGCTCTGTCTGTCCTTCGGGGAGTTCGTAGATGGATTTGTAGTCTGAAGCAGGATACCATGTAATAGGGCTTCGGAACCTACATCCTAGCCAGAATAGTCCTTTTAAAATGAGATGACTATAGGAAATAAAGCAGTCTGCAGCTAGCCCAAAGTTTCTATAATTAAATGGTTCCCTATTTTGCACATTTCGATTGGAGATTCTCCACCGGACCTTAGCTGCTATATAAGCTTGGTTTCTAATGGATAAGAAATAATCTATCCCATTCAAGATAATCAATTTGTGGACAGGCCCCAAGGCTTGGGTAACACCTTCCTTGGCCATCAAACTTTTTTGCCTAGCCCAAAATTGAAGTGGGTTCTGAGGTTCACTCCTGACCCACAAATCTAATTCATTTTCTTGCCTTTGGAAAGAATTATAGGCTTTAAGCCATTGTAATTGATTTGCAGCAAAGGAAATTAATGCCTGATATTGAACATCTCCCACAAAAGGGCTAGGGTTTGACTCACAATCATTTTCAAGTATTAGATTATGCAAGTAAAATTCACAAAAAAGGCATTGTAATTTTATCCCATAAAGTTTGCAACATGATACAAAGTCATCTATGGTTTTTAGCTCTATGGATTTCCCTGCCCTAACTACCTTAATCTTTAACTATAAATATCTTTCTAGTAAAAACAAAGCATAGTCTTTGGCGGGGCATCTACAGGATAAGACATCAGTGTACAATGAGCAGAGAGTGTCCATTCGATTGTAGGCTAATTTTAATTGGTTCATTACCTTGTCGGCCTTCTCCTCTGCTTTCCGACACTTTTCGTGAGCTTCAGCTTCTGCTTCATGGATCATTTTCATCTGTTGCTACAACTCCTAATATCTCTTTCTTGGGACAGTGTCTTCTTGCAACCTCTGCCTTTCTATTCGGGCCTGTGCCAACTCCTCTTGGAGTCTGGTCAGTGTCGTATCACTAAAAGTATGTTGACTACTAGATTGCATGTTTTCACTTGAAATAGGTCCCTCTCGAATAGCTTGTGTTGGAACAACCATTTGCTGCTCCGTATCTCCATAATTAGGCTCAGGCATGGCTTCTTCTGCAACTTGGGGGTTCCTATTAGCGGTCACCTTTCACTTTTTCGAAATTCTCTTGGTAACTATGCTTCTTCTATTTGGGGCTCGCTTGGGAATTTGTTTCATTCTCAGAACCCTAATGGTTTTCCTGAGCTATTCTACGAGTTTATGAAGCTTCATTCGTTCCCTGCAAAGCTTTTCAATTTCAGTTGTTTTCCTCCTCTTTTTTAATGGAACAACTGTTCCTTTATCTAAACCCGTTTTCTCAACAGGGTTTTGGTCTATATTAGTCGTGCCTTCAGGTAAGTTCTCTTCTTGATCTTCTTCTTGGTGTTCTTCTTCCACATTCATATGCCCTTGGCTAAATTTTTCGAGAATCATACCCTCGGTTGACTTTGCGATCTCCTGAGGGCTTCCAAGTTGGGATATTACTTCGGTGTTTCTTGTTCATGCCTTTCAGGGGAAGCAACCCTAGCTTTGTTAGGGTTTTTTGTTTCATCCAGCATTTCTCTAGCTATTTCTTTATCGATAGCAGAGTGCTCTAGTAACTGATTAATATCAATATTAAGGTCCAAAGAGCTATGAGGCTGCACATAGTCACTCATATTGGCCAGAATTTGGGCTAATTGTTCTTCCTGTAAAGGGCTTATGGTAGCATTTTCAGGAGGCTCTGTTCCTTCTTTGTCGCTGCTATGATTGTCCTCATCCTCCTCAAAGTTATGATAGCTTCCTTATTCCTCATTCGAATATCGAATTTCTCCTTCAATTTCTTCTTCCTCAGTATTTCCTTCATCTGCACTGGATTGTTTTCCACCACTGGTGTGGTGAATTATTTCTTCTTCGTCCGAGTAGCAAATTTCTCCTTCCATTTCCTCTTATTCATCAGTACGAGGGCTTTCTCCCTAGAATCATGGAGGTTGTTCATCCTCTGAGCTATGCAATTCCAGTGGCTGGCTACTACTGCTCGGAAGTCCTTCCATCATCCCCCTACTTCGTTTTGAACGGAGGGACTGTCTGTGAGTTGGTGGCTCAGCTATTGAGCCAGCCATTCTCTTCCATTTTAGGGCAGGTAAAGCTAACCCTCCGTCAATGGAGAATATCAACTCTTCCCAGCTAGTCTATTGTTGGGCAAGGCTATGACTCACTATTAATTGAATTAGGCAATGGTTGCTGACCACCATATCCGCATGTTGAGCTTTTCTTATAGTATGTGCGGTATCATGCAATAGGGAATTTAAAAATGCAGGCAAATTGACAGTGCATTTCTGTTTTAATAAAATCAATAATTTAAGGTGGCGAGGTCTTACCACATCTTTCCTTCTGTCACACGTTATATAGGCCTGCACAATCTTGGCCAATTCCATCCATGGTTCTCCGAATGATGCTCGCTGAACTCCTTTGCCTTTGAAAACCAATGTCTGTCCGTCATCCTGAAAGATCTTCATGGCTTCTCGAAGCCTGAGCTTCTTCTGCATCCATATAGTTCCTTGTGCTGGTATGCCCGACACTTCTGCAATTATTTCATCGAATACAACTATCTGTCTTCCTCTAACCATGGAGAACCCTTCCTACAAGTTCTGTAAGAATTCAGTGGCCACTGCTTCATGGGGTTGTTGCATCCTCATGAAATATGTAATCCACCCCAATGTTTCCAAAATTGCTCGTGCAGCATTAGAAACGACCAGCACCTGTGGCTCACTGCGAATTGGCTATCCTCCCATCATCTCTACACCCTGTTAGTTCTTTCCAAACACACAGTGATCATAATGTAATAGCACAACAGGGTAAGTCATTGAAAACTGGTTATTCCCTAAAATGCAGGGATTTGGTTTGTATACAGGTAAAGAAATATCGAGATTTGATCTGCATGAAGACATCTGCACCCCCCTTGATGGATGATAGGTCATCCTCAACCGTCAATTGAGAGAGGCGAGTGTGGCACAAGAGTAGTACAGCAGGAAAAAGTAGGAATAATTATTATACATTCAATCAAATTATAGCAATTACTGAAATCAATGCGTGTGATAAATCGGTAATAGATATAAAATTGTTTTGTAATAATTCAAATATGAGGAGAAGGGACAGTTTAGGATAAACATAATTACAAATGCATTATTTACCTCTTCAAACTAATATGATCGATTTGTAATGATTTTCATGTATAATAGGTTCGAAATCAAAGGTAAAGGATTCATACTTTCATTTGATATTTTAAATAGAGACATAGGAGAAGGGTTTAATATGACTATTGATGTGTATAAATGTGACTCCAATACCATCAGTAGAGCCCTGTTGCCCACAGGTGTCCATAACCTTGACATAGTTGCTTTCTTACCCTTAGAACCATTATCCTTTATTCACACTGAGGAAGTGCTTGTTAAATTTCATAACGGAGGCCATTGTGTTAGTTTGGTGGCCAGATAAATCATAATGCCATTCACCGGGAAGAAGTGAAAATTGGGCAGGTCGGCTCGTGATGAGACCTCCTGTTCCAAAGACTTCTTAATTTTTCAATTGTCCATTGGACCATATCCCTGTTTTGGTGGCCATGATGGGAATGCCACTTCACTACCTTCCTTATGATCATGGTAGGCTGGCTCTTGATGAGACCCCCTATCCTCCATCATAAAATTATTAATGAAACATGTAAATATTTTTCTTTTTCATATAGCACCTTTCCTTAGTTATTCATAAAGGATGGCTCAACACTCCTTAAGAGTAGGGATGGTGGAAGAAGTTTAAACATCTCAATAGAAAAGAATGTGCCCTTATTCCTACTCCATAAATAAAAATCAAAGAAATTTATAACATATGGGAAGAACCAACATGATAAATATAATCGATCAGACTAATTCAGTGGTAGTAAAACAGAAAAATCATGTTATTGATCATGCTCCTTTTCCCTTTTGTTATCATTACTAAACAATTTTCTTAAAAATGACGATTTCTTTTGATTTGTTGATTACAGTAAGCTTGAATTTGTATGATTGTATATGAATAATATGTTTGCCATTAGAAGAGTCATCATAAATTCTCAAAATGCTAATCTAAAACAAAAAGCAATCCACTCAAAAGGTGTTGTTCCTTTTAAAAAGAACAGCAGAAACAATTTGCAGAACTGTTGTTCCTTTTGAAAAGAACAACAAAAAACACTCTGCGGAATTGATGTTCCTTTCGAAAGGAATAGTAGAAGTGATGTTCCTTTTGAAACGAACAACAAAACTCAAAACAAACGAAATAAACATAGTTTTTGAAAAAAAACATAATTCCATAAAAAAAACAAGGAAAATTGAAAATAAATGAAATAAACAGAAATTTAAAAAATGAATTCCTTAAAGAAACAAAAAAATGAATGAAAAATTCTTTATGTACAAAATTTTAAAAAAGAAATGATTTAATAAACTGGTGCCGAGGAGGAGTTATCCCCTTTAACGAGAATTTCCATGGTAGAATCTTCTCGTAATTGTTGGTAAAAGGATTCTCGGGTAAGCGGTTTATGATACAATTTTACTCGATGACCATTTACCTTAAAGGAATTCCCAGAGCCATCAATGGTAGCTAATGTAATAATGTCATTATCATGAACTTTTTGTATTTCATAGGGTTTGAGCTATCGTGTCTGGTGTTTTCCTGGAAAATCCTAAAACCTAGAATCATATAGGAGTGCGCAGTCTCCTTCTTGGAAGATCTTTTCTTTGATAAGGGAATCATGCCATTTTTCTCTCTGTTATTGGATTAACGCTATGTGTTGAAGAGCAGATAACCTAATTTCATCTAACTCATTAATTTGCTGCAGTTTTCTAGCCTGGGCTTCATTTAGATCTAGACCCACCTTTTGAGTTGTTCCTAATGTTTGAATTTCGAATTATATTGGAAAGATGGGTTATTTTCCAAATACCAATTGATATGATGAATATCCTATAGTAGGTCTCCACGTTGTTCAATATGCCCACAATGCTTCTGGCAATCTGTAGGCCCAATCTCGTCTGTGTGAAGCAACGGTTTTTGTCAATATAGATTCAATTACTTTGTTCATGCTCTCTACTTGGCCATTGGCCTGTGGGTGGTATGGGGTTGTAATCTTGTGTTGAATGTGGTAGTTTTGTAGTGTTTTAGCTAATTTATTATCTACAAACTGTGGTCCTCCATCTGTGATTATGTCCCTGGGGAGGCCATACCGCACAAAGATTTGGAAAAGAAACTCTATTACGGAGTCCTCTATAGCTTTTGAAAGTGCCTCTGCTTCGACCCACTTAGTGACATACTTGGTTGCAACTAGGATGTATGTTTTTTGGTTTGAGGGAGGGCTAATAGGGCCAACAAAATCAAGCGCCCAGCTTTCAAATGGTTCAATCACTAGTTGAGGGTTCAAAGGCATTTCATCAGACTACCCACGACGACCTGCCCTTGGGTAGCTATCACAGGCCTGCACAAATTTTTTGGCATCTTTAAAGATGCTAGGCCAATAATAGCCTGTTCGTAAAACCTTATGGGTAGTTCTAAGATCTGTAAAATTATCGCCACATTGCCCATCATGGCATGCTTTCAAAATATCAAATACCTCATCCTCCCAAACACATCTTCTTATTTGCATATCTCCCCCTGTGAGAAATAGGTAGCCCCCAATCCAAGAGAATCAGGTACTACGCTTTATTATCTGTTTTCGTTCATTAAGGGATAGATGTTTAGGTAATTTACCTATTGCCAAATAATTTGCTATATCGGCATACCACGGTGTTTTGACAGTAACAACGAATAGATGTTCATATGGGAAGTGGTCTTCAACTGCTTCTGTATCTGTTGGCTTTGGCATTCTTGACAGAAAGTCAGCTACAGGGTTCTATTTCCCAGTTTGATCTTTGATTGTAATGTCGAATTCCTGCAGTAAAATCAACCATATTGTCACTCTTCTGTTTGTAACAGGTTTATTTGCTAAAAATTTAATGGCAGAGTGATCAGTATATAGTACTACAGGATACCCAGTTATATAATGTCTAAACTTATTTATAGCATGAACTACAGCTAAAAATTCCTTCTCAAACATAGTGTAATTTAATTCAACAGGGGATAGATTTTTTTCTAATATAATAGATTGCATATGGCTTCTTGTATTCCTCCTGCCCAAGTACTGCTCCAATTGCTGTGTTTGAGGCATCAGATGAAATTTGGAATGGAAAATTCCAATTTGGGCCCCTCAACACTGGGGCTGTTGAAACAAGTTTTTTTAGATCATTAAAGGCATTGTCACATTTATCTGTCCAAATGAAATCAACATTTCCATTTAGTGCATATAAAGGTGCAGCCATTCGAGAATAATGTTCTATAAATCTTCTATAGTAACTAGAAAATCCAAGAAAGCTACATACCTCTGTTTGTGTGGTGGGTGTGGGTATTAACAAGATTATTTGAATTTTAGCTGGGTCTACTTGAATTCCAGCTACTGAAATATAATTCCCTAAGATAACTCCTTCGGTCATCATCATAAGACACTTTTCATGGCTTAAACAAATCCTAGTTTCAGTACATATTTGCAATAAATTTTCTAGATTTTCTAATGCGGGATCAAAATCATCCCCATAAGGTGTGAAATCATCCATATATACTTCGAGGCCTTCATTTATTAAGTCTGCAAAGATGCTAAGAATGGCCCTTTGGAATGTAGCAGGGGCATTGCATAGGCCAAAAGGTAAGACTTGATAGGAAAATGTCCCCCATGGACAGGTAAAAGTAGTTTTGTCCTGGTCTTCAGGGGAAATCTGGATTTGATTGTACCCACTGAAGCCATCGAGGAAAGAAAAGAATTTCTTTCCTGCCAATGTGTCTAATACTTGGTCAATGAAAGGAAGGGAAAAGTGGTCTTTTTGTGTTGCCTTGTTAAGTTCACGATAATCTACACATATTCTCCACTTTCCATGATTTTTTGGTACCACTACTAATGGTGAGACCCACTTGCTATCAGATATTGGGTAGATGAAATTAACATCCAATATTTTTTGTAATTCAACTTTCACAATATCTTTGAGGTGAGGGTTTAGTCTTCTTTAGGGTTGGTGAATGCGTCTTGCATCTTTTTCAATATAGATGTGCTGTGTACACAATTGAGGGTCAATTCCTTTCATATCGGGGTAATCCCATGCAAAGGCTACTTTTTATTTTCGTAATAAATGGACCAACTTCTCTTCTTGTTCAACAGTCAGATTTTTGTTAATGTTTAGAGTTTTTCTCGGCTCAATTTCTACAATATTGCTATTGTACATAGAAGTAGTAGGTATTACTTGATCAGGAATGTCTTTCAAAGGATTTTCTTCTTCTTTATTATCAAATGCTGCCTTGATCATGTGACATTGTAAATGGGATCTGGTTTGTGGTTTATTAATAAAATTATTAATGATATCATCCTCTGTTTGATCTTTAAAATCAAGAGCATTTTCTATAGTTAGAGGTGATCTCATATTTTCCATTAGATATGATATAGGTTGTTTTTTTGTTTTCATTATTGATATACTTGGCTGGGATGGGGGATATAAAGCTAAATTCTTGACATAGTTTCCCCTTGTTATTGTCATGTTGCCTTGTCGGTATCCAATATAAGCATCGACAGTTGCCAACCAAGGTCTACCTAAGATCAACGGATGTCCTTCTAGCCGGTTCTTTGGATTGATAACCAGGAAGTCAACAGGGTATTCCCAGGAATCTACAGATACCATTACATCTTGTAATGTACCTTCTGGTTTGACTACTGATCAGCCATCCAATTCCAATAAGGTTTTTGTTGGTTCTAACGATGTAATGCCAATTTTTTGATAGGTGGTGGTTGTTAGGATATTGATTGCTTCTCCCAAAACAACTAAGGCATTTGGAAACAATTTCCCATGGATTTGTACTATCACTATAGGATTTCCTAGGTCTTCATATTTTACAAGTGTTTCCATTCCTAATAATAAGTCAGATAGAGTACTGACTATTTGGATAGTTGGATTGGTGGTTGTTCTCCTCTTTGGATTCTTTATGCATAATTCCTTAATTGCTTTTGCATATATAGGAATGTCTTGGATAGCTTGGAGGAGAGGGATTTTTATACAAAAATTTTTTAATTCTCCTAGAAGATCAAAATTAGGGTGTTCTAATGGGCACGATATGATTAATCATTCTGGGAATGGTGAAGAGGAGGTTATTACTTGTTGTTGATTTTGTTATTGAACCTCTTTCTCTTTCTGTAATGTTTGTTCTACAGGTAACAGATCTTCAATATGAACATTATTGTTTCTCTCTGTTTCTACTATGCGCCCAGACCTTAATTGAAGGTCATTGCACTCCCTCAGTTTAGTTTCTAATTTTGGAGGTTCCATTATTTGGACAGACTGAACTGGCCTATTTTTGGGGTTTGGGTTGGGCTAGCCTGGGAGTTGTGGTCTTAAGTTGGTCTGTGGGTTTGTATAGGGAGCAGGAAGTGTAGGTTGAGATAGAGGGATTGTTCCAGCTGGCTGATTTGTAGGTATTTGCCAGTTTGACTGTCAGGCCTGAGTCTGGGAAGTAGAGGGGGACCATTGTGTAGGATAGTTATTATTTTTCCAAAACGGTGGGCAGAAAGGAAACCTAGGCCAATTATTTTGATTTGTTTGATTTGGCCAAGATGTTGGAGGAAATGGCTGTAGTGACCAATTGGGGAAAGGTGGTTGATTTTTCCACATTCCACTATATTGCTGAGCATTATATTGAGGAGGCTGAAAACAAGAAAATGGATCATTTGGCATACCTGATTGTCCTGGCTGCCATTGTCGGCGCTGATTAAGAAGACATACCACTTTTGATTCTTCTTCTGCCTCCTTATAAACTGCTTTTAAGCCAGGAAGCGAGGGACATCCTTATGTAGGGTGATATTTCGTGCAAATGGCGTAGATTTTGATCACATCCAATGGGCACTCCTTGTGGCTATGTTTCTTCCTGCATCTAGAGTAGAATATTGCCAAATTTTGTTCTTATTCTACTTGCTTTTGTTTGGCTTGCATAATGTCGAAGTACGTTGTTAGAGTCCCAAGTATGTCTGTCTTAAAATCTTCTAGCAGATTTCCAATCTCTACACAAGTCACACCTTCATTAGAGGTCTTATTTTCCCTTGTAATGATATCACGTTTTGTTGATTTTAGCCTTGTATTTCCCCTCGAACTCCTGATACACAAATCAATGATGTTAGGATAAATTTCCTGATATATATCACCTTTTCCCATAATATTCATTGTTTCAACCCATTGATCTTTAATTCCCCTAAGGGTAAGGGGAATTAAAAACATTATCGGGTAAGGGTAAAGATGCATAAGGGGATCTCTGAAGATTGTATTGAAACCGTTCCGCATATTCTTCCAAGGTTTCATTTGGTTTTGCTATCATTTGGAATATTTCATCTTTTAGTTCCTGAGACCTGTGATAATCTTGATACTTCTTTAAAAATGCAGCTTTCATATGATCCCAATCAGTTATGACACCCCCACATAATCCCATAAACCATCGTAAGCTGCCCCTTTTAATGTTGAAGGGAATAGTTTTAGCTTTTGGGGATCGATGGTATAATCATATCCCCTGCATAGCACATCGAATTCAAACAAAAACGCATCTGGATCTTCTGATGTTAGGCCATGAAATGTAGGAATATGTTTAAGGGGAATGGCCTTCATAGGCGCATTGACTGCAGTATCTACTATAGGATATTGCAGCGTAGAGGTTTGCTGGGGTGTCTGCTGGTTCTGATTTTGGTTCTGGGCCATTTGGTCAAAAATGTGCCAATATCCTTCTAGGATCTCCAAGGAATTTCTAGGCTGACTAGCAAGAAGAGAAATGGTTTTAGCAACACTCCCCTTATCTGGAATAATGATTATTCCTTGTTGACCTACTATTTGAGGTGATTCAGGACCTTGGTTTTGAATAAGTTTAATAGCACTTCCCTTATCTGGACTGCTTATCGTTTGGGCTATTTCAATAGGAGATGTGGAGTCTCCTATTTCTCCTGTTTCCCCTTCTCCTCAGAGATTGCTAGAGTTCCCTTCTTGAGGCGAAATTATGCAGGGATTCTCAATTTCTTGGGAACCTTGCTCAATTCCCTCTCTTTGACTGTGTATCTTAGCAAAGGCTTCAGATGGTGATTCTGTAGCCTGAAGGGAACTAGTAGGCTATCTAGAGTTAGCTTTTCTAAACCCTACTGATGGCTAAGATTCAGTTCTTTTAAAGATTTCGTCAATAAAAGTTTTCCGCCCAAGGGTCACCGGTCCCTTAGGTTTTTCAATTTTAGGAGGAATTTTGTTTTTCTTAGTTGGTCTATTCATTCAAGAAAACAAGCCTTCATTCCTACGTACAGAAAGAAGCTTGCCTGCTTCTGCTATGAAGCGGGCAGTGAGCAAGTGTGTTTCTTGCCCAGTGCGCAGGTTCTTACCTTCCGTCTTTAATACCCAATTCTTCACAAACAGAAGAAAATCAGCTGTGCATCACTCCTTTGAAATGGCATACACTCTCCCCGGCAATGGCACCAAAATGTTGGGTCATAAAAAGGTATTTTTTGAACACCTAATTAGCCTACATTAATCATCAATGTGGGAGAGAATTTTTATTTCAAGAGTGTACTCTATCTAAGACTGTAATTAACTAAGATTAATGCTATGAAGATGTAGTACAGAATGTTAAATCCAAAAGTAAACAGATTCTTTGTAAAGAAATCTAATTATAGTAACATAAATGGAAATTCTCTGAAAGCTTAACTACATTAACTTGCAAACCATCAATCAGGGATACAGTAGCAATAACTCCTTCCCTTAGAAATCAATGCAACTGAAATCACACTAAGGCAAGATAACCAATATGGGAACTTGGAAGCAGTAACCAATGTTCTCTATAGTTGGTGGTCTTGTACTTAAAGCAATAGAAATGAAATCAAGCTCGAACTATTTGCTGATAAAGATAACTGAAAGGAACTGCAAAGGCTTAGAAAGGAACAACAACTCGTAATTCCTATGCATAACAATTGTAACTCATCTATTTGCTAATCTGAAGCTATGAATCAGAAATAAACGATAAACAGAAATGGAACAGCAATATGAACAGAAATTCGAATTCTAACACAATTAGGAAACTAATCTCAATACTCTGATCCTGTCGACAGCCAATACTACGCAACAATCAATTATAAACTAATAGAACATCAACTAGAATTAGATATAGAACAACAGAGCTTTCATAATAATAGCAAGATATCTGAACAGCGAATGTACTTCTTACAAAGGATAAAATGGCAATGAAATTCATTAACGAATCTGTATTTAATCTAACAATAGTCAATCAACTCTGTAATCGAAATGAACATTAAACACAACTTCACACAATAGTAAGCAAAGATTAAGAATACAAACAGCAAGGTAATTCCACCAGAGCCGGGCCCTTAGCGCCAGTGAAATACTGTTAGGCTACCTCAAAAATTAAGAGATGAAATGAAACGCGTGTTGGATATTAATCGAACATAAAGTATTATAGAGGTTGTTCTCTCAAAGCCGAGAGTCAATAAACATAATATTACAGAGGAAATGTCTGAATATAAGAACTTTCGACCAACTAATTCTTTCATCACTAAAGGACATTGCTTTAGATATCAGATCCTGACAGACAAGACAAGGAATAAGATGAGTTTGAACAACAATTCCTCAGGATCAAAGGATCCTGAGGATTTCGCTCCCCTTCGTTTAGTTATCATCTTGTTTACTTTGACTGAGGCCGAGTTGTCCCCTGCCTCTTTTTAGCAATTCGTTTAGATCTCCTTGTCTTTGGCTGGATGTGGTTCAATGCTGATGGAGTAGGAGTTACATTGATCTCAACCTCGCCTTTTGTACAGCTGTTCACTTTATCTAATTCCTGTTTTATCAAAAAAAAGCAACCTTTAGTCATCTTTTTACAATAAACATAAACCTCTCCAATTTTATCATAATTCTTATAATAAATTACCTTCCCAGGGTAAAAAGGAGTATGTCTATAGTAAAATAATGAGAAGATACATAGTAATTTCATACCTTTTCCACTGCCCAACAACTATGTGCATGAGTTGTAATGATATAATGTTACTTTTGGCATTATGTTGATATTGATGGTTGAAATAATATGTCGTGGAGCACTTATTTATATTCTAATATTCAAAATATGAAGATCTTGGAAACGAATGAGTTGAAAGAAAAGAATCAATCTTATTCACTTCATATTCTTATGAGGAATAGAAACAACCATAAAAATATGTTTATAAAATATGTCATTTTGGAAGGCAAGTAGAGGTTAGAGAGTGGGAGAATGTGTGAGAGCTGTTTGAGGTATTATGAATTAGTTACCTTGCACATATGAAGCTAATGTGAAGCATATTTGAATGAAAGAAGACGCAAAATGAAGATGGAGATATATATAATCTATGACCAGGAAAACCAATACATTGACATTTCTTGTTTGCATTAGGGGATTGTAGTCTCCTTTCAAGTAATGGCTTGATAAACATAAAGTCGAAGCCTTTCGAGGTAGGATCTGTTAGCCACCAATAAAAAATTTCATACTAAATGGTGGCTAAAACATTTTGGAGCCTTCCAGAAACAAGTTATTTCTTAAAATGTTATCTCTTGAAGACTCATGAAGACATCTTTCCATTTGTCTAGATCTTCATTGTTGTTTCCATTTCATGTTCTGAAATTCTGTTGTTTCCATAAGTGAAAATACTGTTCCATACCCCATTTTCCCCTCCTTATAGTACAAAACTAACCACCATTTTTACCCCTTTTTTTCTCATGAAATTCCTCCATTTTCATTATTTTCCCATCTTCCCTCACGAAATCCCCTTTACAGAGTTTTAAACTCACTTTTAAACTCTGTCAAAATCCCCAAATCCATTGAAAACTTGAAAAAATTTCATATAAAATAATTTTTTGTATTACAGACTTAAGCCCCCTTGGGATAAGTCCTAACCACTTCCCCATTATATGCCCTGGTGCAAGAACCAGGCGCTAAGCCATTTGAGTGCTTAATCGCATCAAAAAAATCCAAGCGCGCAAGTCTTTTTACCATGTCAAAAATTCTGATGTGATTATCCCTTTGCATTATATCCCCCAATCGTATTATTATTCCATATAACCTGAGTGCCCGCAATCGGGCGCTAAAACGTTGTAAGAATCCATCTCTGATGCATATTTTTCATTGTAAAGTCATAAAACCCCTTTTTCCTAAGTTTGGTCTAAGCGCGCCCATCTCATGTTTTTATATACAAATGGGTAGATTGAAAAGCACCTGCATCATTTTCCCGATGAGATTGAGCCCCATTACATAAACTCCGCCCTCCTCTTCACTCCATATAACTATGCCCGGGACCAAGAGTTAAAGTCCCAAGCGCCAATTGCATCGCAAAAAATCAAATGGTTAGATTGAAAAGCTCGAAGGCCCAACCTTTCGATTGCGATTAGCCATTTATTATCTAAAGCCCCTGGCCTACTATCATTCCGTATAGAGTAAAGGTCCTGTAGACGGGTGCCTGACCATATCATATATGTACCATGCCCATATCATAAAACCTTTGCTTTTCATGTTAATTTTTTATTTTCATGTATTATAAGGGGTTTATTCCGGTGCGAGTTTAGAAACAATATTGACCGTTGATCTAAAGCTGATCAACGATCAGCAGATGATTGCATCACAAAACTTTTGTTCAGCGCAATAAACATAAAGCCACCCCCAATTGGTCAACCCCCGATGAGTTCTCCACTATCGATCTGATCTATAGATCCACGCTCAATCGCTCCATCGCACTCCAATTTCTTTCCCCCACTGATGCCTATGCCTCTGGTTACATCTGGACCATCCACATGTCCAAATCAGACGGTCCAGGGTGCTTTTCCCAACTTTGGTGTAAAATCATGCATCTCGCATTCTAATGTTTTGAACGAAATCCCGACCATTGATCTCCGTAGATCAACGACCCTCATTAACCCATTTTCCGCCATTGTATTACTCCCATTTATCCTCTAGATTTGATCTTGGCCGTTGATTCTGCTCATCCAACTTCTTATATCAACCCCACTGAGCCCGACCCCTGTGGGTCCTGTCTCCTCCCATTTTTGATCTCGATCATTTATCCTTGATCCTACAGCCTGGATTAAAACCACTTTTCCTCTTATAACTCGCACATTTGTCTCAATTGCGCTCATTTTCTCACCATTAGATCTGAGGACCCAGATCTAACGGCCTACATCACAAGTCACGTAACTTTAAGCGCAGATGATAATTTTCAGAAATCGTGCGATGTAGGTGGTTTTCTGAGGCCACGTGTTGGGCGGGGATGCATATCATGTTCCAAAAGGAAAAAATACCTACCCGCCCTTTTGCCACGCAAAAACCACTGTTTTGTAACCCTAAAATCACTTTCCCTCTTTCCACTTATGTGTTATCCCGCGCGCCCTCCACTGTTGATCTCTGCAGATCAATGGTTTTGACGTAAACCTTCATTTGCATATTGCCCTCCACCCTCGCCGAAGGTTTTCAATGCATGATCTCTACCATTGCTCGCATTGGTCGATCCCATCCGATGGCTTGTATTCATCCCGACTCCCCAACTTCATTTTTTAACCATATTCTCCTCCAAACAAAGGTTTTTAACCTCATCTCATCGAATTTTCGCCATTTCTTTATAAAGTGACTCCCTTGCTTTATTTTTCTCTCGTTCAATCCTGACCGTCAATCTCTGCGTGATCGATGGATCTGACTTATTTTCTCTCTGTGTTCTCCTTTTGACCTCCTCTAAACTAATCTTCACTGTTGGATGATGCCATCCAACAGTTACGCTCCTCCCCACACCTTCTAAGCAGTTTACCCAATAAATGCAGGATTTCATAACATTTTGTGTATTGTGCAGGATCAAATGAATTTCAAAATATTTTAAAGAGAAAAGATAAAGCCGAGGGTGACGATCCTCTGAGCTTTGTTTATTTAAAGGGAAGATCATTCCAAAGGGTTCTACGCCATGTTTCATCCATGCTTCATGGGCATTGTTTCCTTGTAAGTCCTGTGTGGCCCTGCACATCAACAAGACAGTGTTTTTTAATCAAATTAAAAGTGTATCAATGTCGAAGACAAAACACAGCATAACAGAGGATTGAACACAAATTTTGGGGGATTATGGCTAAGATTGATTATCAAAAGCCTAGTCCTCCAAATTAAAACACAGTTAAAGAAAATCATAAGTGTTTATTAGACAAAAAGGCCTCCACCACCACATTAGAGGAAAATTGATTCTTCTCAGCTACCTCAGTGCCACCTCTGCCTCAAAGCATTCAAACAGAGGTCAAAGTTATTGATAAAAAAAAATTATTTTCCTCAACGCAGCCGAAGAATAAATTTTTCCAAATGAACTTAATGAAAAATATTAGCAGACTTACTATGTCATGAAACAGAGCCTTAAAATTCAACAAAATCTCCCATTGAGCTTAATCTTTAAATGTAAAACAATTAATATAGACGGAACATCTGTAAACTTCTTCATTGAGCCCCTCAAAGGCCGAGAAGCCTTAAGTCTGTATTACTTTCCCTAGGAGATCTTTTATCAGATCCCACCTCCTCATTCTTCTATAAATACTTCTGTAGAAGATGAGAAAATGTTGGTTGCAGAACTTTGAAATATACTTTTGCTTGAAACTTCTGATTGTAAATAGTGTTCAAATGCTCTTGAAACTCTTCTTGTGATAGATAAGTTAGGCTAAGAAGTGAAGATGAGTGTTGAACTTAAACACTGTACTTAAAGCTGTAACTAGTTTGAAGCATCAATATAAGCTGATTTATGGGATCTTGGTCTATGTCAACGATGATGTTTTTCTTATTGTAACTTGTTATTTAATTTTGTCTCCACTTTTTCCATTTTCTCTTATAAATAATAACATGCATAGAGTTAGGATTTACTGTATACCAGTGCCCTTCTCTGACTGAAAATATTTATCTATATGTTTTCTTCCAAATTGTGTTATTTAGGAATGATTTAATTCAGTTCAAGAAGTAGGAATGCTGGCATTCCCTCGTCCTTCTGTCTTAGCTAATTGTTATTCTTGAAAGTTATTTTCATTTCATGTTAAGTAGATATGAACTAAGGAAGATATGGTGAGTCCTGGTCCTAGTTTTATCCCAAAATACTGACTGAAAGTTTCCCTAAGAGTGTGTTGAAAGCTAGCTAGTTTCGAAGTACTTACTAGATCTTAGACCATTCTTCGTCATCATTTGTGTTTCCCTTTGTGTTTTAAATGTTTTTCTATTGAAAGTATATCAAAGGCTGGTTAGTTTCAAAGTACTTACCAGATCCTGGATTTATTTTATGTTTTTCTTAAGTGTTTTTCAAAGGCTAGCTAGTTTTAAAGTACTTACCAGATCTTGGGTTGCTCTTTGTTCTTCATCTGTTTAATTCCCCTTCTTGTTGTATCATTTCATTCCATAAATCAACTTTCAAGAAATCCTGAGACATAGGTGACTTGCCCCATAGACCACTCTTGAACCTGATTGTTTCAATTAAAACCCTATTATGACTCCATAGCCTAATGGACTAAAACCTGCCTTTATCCATCTTCTTGGCCACAGATTGTTCTATTTACTTGCAACTTCTTACCTTTGAAACTCTTTCCATTTAGAACTTTCCACTCAAGCCATAATCATGCTCAACCATCGAAAACAAAACAAAACCCTTGGCCTTCATAACTAGCCTAATATCAATACCCAAAAACTTCAAAGACAAATACATCTTTGCACTTATTGGAGAGATCCCTCTCTGGATTTAGGAGGGATAGATCCTAGAATCCAAAATTGGTTGAAATGATGTTTCTCCCTGCTGTCGGACTTTGCCAATCTCGCTGATTACAGGGAGCTAACATTTCTGGCGACTCCGCTGGGGATCGAACCCAGAATCTCTAGTTAGGTTCCCTTAAAAACTTTATAAAAACTTGTGAGTAAAAGCAGCCCTTTCAAGCACTACCAAACCAATGGTAATCATGATGAAAACTTGTTTGAATTAGTGAAAAACTAGGTGAACCCTAGGATTCTCATAAGACTTTATCTAACCTTGAAAAATCAGTTGGCTTAGCCATAAGAGTAGACTGTCTTTGTCTCATAACCATAGCTAAGCTGTGAAATAGACTTAGGACACTATTAGAAACCACACAACCAAAAAATAACTCAGAAGAACCAAAAATATTTCAGATTGGAATTCAATAAACATGGTGGTCGACCATAAAACCTTTTATCTCCAAAAGAGCTAGAAACTTCCACTTGGCGAGTCCAAAATCCTCAACAGACCTTAAGACTCCACTGGGAAGAACCATTATCATTGTAATATTATCCAAATTCGGTTAGAGGACTGTAGGATTAAAATTTGTGTAAAAATATTAGTTAACCTCTCAAAGACTGTCATATCTGGTTGAAATTTTCTTGTTTATTTGGGTCTAACAAACATAGCATAGTGGCTCATAGAAAGATTCATACTAGAGCCTGTCCTAACCCTGATCCACCTGAGATAGTTGATAACCTGGAAAGTATCCTTAGAGAGTCTCCTAGGATTAAATTATCAACTGTTTTCAGATCACCCTTAAGAGCTAATTCAGTTCCTGAAAATCTTTCAGCTCTGCAAAAATCACAAGTTGACTTAATAAATCCATTCAGAACTAGGTCATTTGATGATATAATTCATCTAGACTCTGAGTCTTCACTTTCATCCCCGAAACAAGTGAACATCCTGGTGATAGAGAAACGACACCACCTGATTTACACTTCCTTTACAATTTAGGTGTCTCTCATCCAAGATCATCTCAGCAATCTACTGCCGCTCCATCCACATCTGTTCACCAAACATCCACTGTCCAAACCACTCCATTTCAACCCACTTTACATTTTTTTAATCCACCTCTTGTAAATCCACCTCCACCACATATCATGGTAGCATGGTATGCTCCCTTAGTCCTTCCTGTACCATTAGTCAATCTTCCACAGGACTATCAGTCCAAAATTCCATTATATGATGCTAGTAATGCTACTACTGCATCACAACATGTGGATAAGATGAATGACTACTTTGACAGAAATGAAATTGATGATGATTCTGTCAAGCTTAGATTATTTGCTCAGATTCTGGGGGGAGAAGTAAGAAAATGGTTTAAGGGATTAATCCCCCATAGTATGAATGATATCCAAGCCTTCCATCGGACATTCTTAAACAAATGGGAAGTAAATAAGAATCCTCTCCAAGTCCTTTCTAATTACAAGAACCTCCATAGAAACCCCGGGGAAAGTGTTCCAGATTACTACACCAGATTTAACAGTGTGTATAATGCCCTTTCCCTAGATCTTAAACCTCCCCAAGGCTCAGCTCTAAACACGTTTCCTGAAGGGTTGGACCCTGAGATGGCCTATCAACTGAGAGAGAGAGATCTTGCAACTCTTGAAGAGATGCAAAAAGGAGCTCTTACTGTGGAAGTTAGTTTGATGGAGAAGAGAGCAAGAATGAAAAATGAGAAGAGAGTATCCTTCAGAGAGGAATATACCCCTTCTACTTCCAGCTCAAAGATTGAAAAGATGATGGAGGAGATGATGAAGAAAATAAGCATCCTTGAGAGAGCACAAGCAATTCAAAACCAAATTGCTCCTCAAAATAGAAACTAGAACCAGAATCGGAATTTTAGAAGGAACCAACGTCCAAACAGACCTAGGGAAGATGATCAACAGATCACTCCTCCCTTTCATCAAAAATATGTGAGTGAGGTTGAGGAAACAAATGAACTAATAGAGGAAGATGATATCAACATGCTGGGAGTAGATAATGATGAATTTGAGATTCATTATGATAGAAAACAAAGTATTTACACACCCTATGATGACAAAAGAGATGATGACGAAAGTTATTATCATGTCATGGATAATGTCATCATAGAGTCTCAAAGGGAATATGACCTTAGAAGCGAAACCAGTCAACAAACTCCCAACACTAAAACCTTTGACAAATATTCACAAAATAGCACTGCAACCAAGCCTAGAGTTGTCAAACAAAAGGAAAAAAAAGTGGCTGTAAATTCTGATAAGGGTAGAGAGAAAGGCACTCAAAACGTTACAAAACAGAGTGCAGACCTTAGCAGTACTAACACTTCAAGTAGTACTCATGTTAAAACCATTCTTTCAAATATAAATAGAACAAGTCTGCAAGCTGATGTTGCTGATAGAATGGCCATTAATAAGGCTGAGACAAGTTCTTCAAAGAATCAAACTGCTTTAAGCCTGGAGTAGGAAATTTCAAAAATTAAAATCTCTATTCCCTTGACTGAGTTAGCTGCCTAGAATGTATATAGGACCCAAATTTTGAAGACTTTAAACATACAGGATAATAATGACATAGTTAATCTTAATGATGACCAGCCAGAACTTATTTTTGTTCCAAAGATTAAAGGTAAGTATCAAGAGGGACCTATTCCTCCCTTTTATGTGAGTTTAAACGTTCATGACAATATTTTGCACAACAAAATGCATGATTCCGGGGCTTCTCACAATTTAATGCCTAAAGTTGTGATGGAGAGCCTTGGTTTAGAAATCACTAGACCTTATAAAGACCTTTACTCCTTTGACTCGAGCAGAGTAAAATGTTTAGGATTAATTAAAGACCTCTACGTTAACTTAGCACAGATTCCGGCCAAATGCTTCGTCATAGATATTGTTGTGGTTGATGTGCCCCCAAAGTATGGAATGTTATTATCTAGGTTGTGGGGAGCTAAGTTACAAGGAACTATGCAGATGGACATGACCTATGCGACCATCCCTGTTTTCAATCAGACGAGAAGACTTTGCAGGGAGTCCCATATGAAATACACAGTTACAAGCCAAGACAGACCACAAAAATCTCCTCTGTATTCTGTAAATACAGGCCTCGACTCTTTTATCCTGTTTAACGATGAAACTTTCTCTGAACAGGTGACTTTAACAGAATTGATGGCCGATAGAGAGGAAGAGGAGCACAACATGGAAGTGTCAAAACAGTTTGCTGAACCTTTAAACTTTAGCAAACCAAACACAGGTCTTGAGCTATAGATCATGCATCCATTGCTTTTAAACCTTGATAGTCAAGAAAGCAACCATGAACACAGTGAAAAATCTGAGGATTTAAACAAAATTCAACTAATTGCTAATACTCATGAACAATCAGAAAGCACGTTAGTTGAAGAGGACAGTAATCAAGATGAAACCAAAAATGGTCCTCTGTGGAGTATGAATTTTGACGGGTCGTGCACTAGAACTAATGCTGGTGTGGGTGTCTGGATATGCAACACTGAGAACAACCATATAGAAATCATTTCATATAGATTAAACTTGCAGTGTTCAAATAACATAGCGGAATATGAATCCCTGCTTTTAGGCTTGCATCTGTTGAAAAAGTTAGGAGCCAAAAGAATCAAAGTTCATGGGAATTCAGAATTAATCATTAGGCAAGTCAATGGGGAGTATAACGCTAATCATCCCAGACTTAAGGCCTATCGAAATGATGTCTTGGATCTTTTAAAAACTTTTGAGGAGTACCAGATAATTTTCGTCCCAAGGAAAAGAAATATCATGACCCACAGCTTAGCCTTTGCAGCTAGAACATGTTTAAAGCCATATGAAACCAAAGACTGCACAGCTCAAATAAAATTCAGACCAGTTGTTCCTGATAACGAAAAATATTGGCAGGTGTTTGATGGAGACAAACAAATAGAAGACTTCATGCAATTCAGAAATGAATTCGAACTAAATAGTTCAGATCCAGATTATGATACAGACTGCAGTGAAGAAAATTTTCTTGGTGAGGAAGAACCATCTCCTAAGGTTGCTAATATAAATCTACTATCTAGCAAACTTGAAAATAAAATAGAATTGACTGCAGAGTTAGAAACAAAGGAGTTATAAACCCTGCAGTCCAAAGATGAAAGTTTGCCTAAGGGTCTGGCCCCTTTAGAAGAGTTGTTTTATTTTAACGATGTGGAAAAGAAGCTAAAACTGGAACCTGTAGAGGCTGAAGTGGAAGAGTATAATATAGGCAATGAACTTAAACCAATGATGGTTAAAGTATCTAAGACTTTACCAGCTCACATTAAACTTAAATACATAGAGTTGTTTAAATAATTTTCTGATGTTTTTGCATGGAGTTAAGAAGATCTTAAATCCTATGACAACAAAATAATACAGCACAAAATCCCTCTCAAAGAAAACCAAAAACCGTTCAAACAGAAGCTGCATAGAATTAACCCTGTTTAGTTGTCTTTGGTTGAGAAGGAAATCAAGAAAATATATGAAGTTGGTATTATTGTTCCTATTAGATATTCTAAGTGGGTGTCTAATCTGGTGTCTGTTAGGAAGAAAGCAGGAGAGATCAGGCTTTGTATAGAATTTAGAAACTTAAAAAAAGCTTCACTAAAAGAAAACCACCCTTTACCTAAGATGGACCATATTTTACAAAGGGTGGTAGGGTCTAGAAGAATTTCTTTGCTTGATGGATATTCAGGGTACAATCAGATCTTAGTTCACCATGATGATCAAGTAAAGACGGCTTTTACTACACCATGGGGCACTTTAATGTATGTGAAAATGCACTTCGGTCTAATGAATGCTGGAGCAACTTTTCAGAGAGCCGTGGACATAGCATTCTTTGAAGAGATGGGCTAATTCATCATTATATACCTTTATTATGTTACTGTTTTTTCAAAGACAGATGAAGAGCACTTAGAACATTTAAGAACAGTCTTCGTGAGATGCAGAAAGTTTGGGATATCTTTGAACCCTAAGAAAACACTTTTCGATCTTCAAGAAGGTAAACTTCTTGGGCACATTATTTCAGAAGAGGGTATTAAGATATATCCAAAGAGGATTGAGGCCATATTGCAAATCTCTCATCCTTGGAATATCAAGGAGTTGCAATCTTTCATTGGAAATATTAACTTCTTGAGAAGGTTCATCCCCAACTTGGCTGAGCTCCTTAGGAATATAAAAAACATGTTGAAGAAGGAGCAAGGGGTAAAATGGACCTTGGAAGCAAAGAAGTCCTTTGAGCTGGTGAAACAAGTGTTAACCACAACACCGGTTCTAATAAGTCCTGATTTTTCAAAAGATTTTTATATTTTTTCATTTGCATCAGAACACACAATAGTTGCTGTCCTTTTACAGAAAAATCCACAAGGACAAGAGCAGCCTATTGCATTCCTTAGCAAGGCATTGAGGGATGCCTATTTGAAGTATAAAATTATGGAGAAGCAAGCTTTTGCTTTGGTTAAAGCTTTGAAAGACTTCAGAGTATACATCTTGCACTCACACATCATTGCCTTTGTCCCAAATTCAGTTGTGAAAGACATTCTAACATAGGACCCAGATGATAAGAGAGGTAAGTGGATTGTTGTTATTCTTGAATATGATTTAGAGATAAAACCCATTAAACTCATCAAAGGCCAAGGTCTAGCTAGATTAATGGTTGAATCAAATTTTGAAGTTCTTGATATTAATATGATTAATGCTTTAGATGATCAAGAGGAAATCTCAACACCCATTGTTGAAGACCATTTTATGAATTCCTCTTGGTACACTGATATTCTTTATGTTTTTCTTAATTTGAATACATCTCCTGGTTTGAAAAAAACAAAGGCAAGGTTCTTGAAATTGAAAGTTGTAAACTATTGCATTATAGATAGATGTCTTTATTGGAAAAATGCAAGTGGTATATTGCTTAAATTTTTGCCTGAGTATGATGCAGAGAAGGTTAAGCATGAGTTCCATGAAGGAGAGTGTGGAGGCCACCTATACTAAAAGAAAAAAACCAACAAAATATTGAGGGCTGGTTACTATTGGCCTACTCTTTTTCTTGATGTACACAAGATGATAATTTTCTATCATAAATGTCAAATTTTTGAAGGCAAAAGGAAGCTTCTACCTCTGCCTCTGCATACAATCACTGTTGAAGCCCCTTTTCAACAGTGGGGACTTGACTTCATAGGTGAAATCCATCCATCATCTTCTGCTCAGCATAGATGGATTCTCACTGCCACAGACTACTTCACTAAATGGATAGAAGCCATCCCTTGTAGGAAGGCCAATGATTCTGTTATCATAAAATTCATGGAGAATAATATTCTCTCTAGATTTGGCTATCCTACCAAGATCATCATTGATAATGCAGCAACATTTGGATCAAATAAGATGGTTTAGTTATGTCACAAATATTAGATAACCTTGGGCATTCCACGGCCTATTACCCTAAAGGTAATGGACTTGCAGAATCTTCAAACAAGAGTTTAGTGAACATAATCAAGAAATTGTTGGAAGACAACAAAAAGTCTTGGCACACAAAGCTTGTGCATGCACTTTGGGCTAACAGATTGACTTTGAAGAAATATATTGGTATGTCACCCTACCAGCTTGTGTATGCCATTGATGCAATATTTCCAGCCAGCCTTGGTGTACCAGTTATGAAGTCGATTGAAGAGGTTCAGTCTAAAGATAATGAAATGATTAGAAATAAATCAGACTATTCACCTTCAGCAAACCAGAGAGGAGGTTTATAACAAACCATTGCAGAAGCAGGACAACATTAAAAAGATTTTTAACAGAAGAACTAAGGCCAGCAATTTCAATGTTGGGGACAAAGTTTTAAAGTGGGACTCAAGGAGGGAAGATAAGGGCAAGCATGGAAAATTTGACAACTTATGGCTTGGCCCTTACTTCATTCATTCATCTTCTGGTAATAATGCCTTTTTCTTACAAGAGTTGAATGGAGCAGAATTATTGGGGGTCCTGTCAATGGCAGGATGCTTAAGCATTAATTCTCTTGATCCATGTCATGTTCTGAAAAGCATTTTTATCTTTTTTCTAATTATAAATATTTCATCCATCATTGCATTCAAAGATAGAAAAAACAAAAATAAAAAAAAGTGAAAGAAATAAAAGAGGGAAGATTGTAAAAACAATAAAGGTATAGCCTCATACCAACAAAAAGAGAAACAAAAATAAAAGTGTGCAAGCTTAAATGCCACTCCTGAAAAACACACTTCTAGTTAGTCAAACAGCCTAATCTTGACTAATTAGTTTTAAATTTACTGCTTATAGGATAGTGAATTTGATTTTCCAAACTATTTAATCTTGGCTTATCAGTAGGTAGATTAGGATAGAAATTAAAGGTCCAAACATGGTCAAAATCTAAACCGGAGAATAAAGAATAACAACTCAAATAGAAGTAAAAAAAGAGCTGTAAAAAAGATGAAGGAAGTGATTGAACTTTTAGATCTTAAGCCTTCCATTTTGATTTAATTTTCTGCAAAATAATAGCTATGTGTAGCTTGTTTTCATGCCATATATCAGCATCAAGTTAGACTATTCAATCCTGACTTGTATGCTTTTGAATTTCTGTTGTAGAATTTAGAGAATAAAAATCTGTTAGACTGTTTAATCCTAACAGATTGGTAGATTAGGTAGAGAATAATATGGACTCAACTGTTTAATCTGAGTTCATGGAGAAATAAGAAGTAGAAACAGATTAGATTTTATGCTTTCAAAAGAATAAATTTTGTGAAAAGAGTTTGCCAATCCAAGTGCACTCTAAAGAAGAAAATATGTTATATCAGTAGGATTGGCTAGGTAGAAAGCTTGTTGATGAAGATGCATTGTTTTCCATGGCTGCTCACATGTTTTCAGAACAAAGAAGATCATCCAAGTAGAGAAAGGCAGCCCAATGGATGAGGCACTAATCAGCTTCCCAGAGAATGCAAGTCTGAAGTTCTTGATGCCTTCAAGAAGGCACCATCCCCAAGTGGAGCCACTATTATCCACCAATAAAATTTGTCACACCAAACGGTGGCTAAAACATTTTGGAGCCTTCAAGAAACAATTTATTGCTTAAAATGTTATCTCTTGAAGACTCATGAAGACGTCTTGCCATTTGTCTAGATCTTCACTGCTGTTTCCATTTCATGTTCTGAAATTCTGCTGTTTCCATAAGCGAAAATACTGCTGCATACCCCATTTTCCCCTCTTAACACTTCAAAACTAACCTCCATTTTACCCATTTTTTCTCATGAAATTCCTCTTTTTTCATTATTTTCCCATCTCCCCTCATGAAATCCCCTTTACAGAATTTAAAACTCACTTTTAAACTCTGCCAAAACCCCCAAAACCATTGAAAAATTGAAAACATTTCATAAAAAAATACTTTTTTTATTACAGACTTAAGCCCCCTTGGGCTAAGTCCTAACCACTTCCCCATTATATGCCTTGGTGCTAGAACCAGGCGCTAATCCATTTGGACGCTTAATCCCATTGCAAAAATCCAAGCGCGCAAGTCTTTGTGCAATGTCAAAAGTTCCGATGTGATTAGCCCTCTGCATTATATCCCCCGATTGTATTATTATTCCATATAACCAGAGCGCCCACAATCAGGCGGTGAAACATTGTAAGAATCCATCTCCAATGCATATTTTTCTTTGTAAAGTCATAAAAACCATTTTTCCTAAGTTTGGTCTAAGCGCGCCCATATCATGTTTTTATATACAAATGGGTAGATCGAAAAGTGCCCGCATCATTTTCCCGATGTGATTGAGCCCCATTACATAAACTCTGCCCTCCGCTTCACTCCATATAACTATGCCCAGGACCAAGAGTTAAAGTCCCAAGCGCCAATCGCATTGCAAAAAATCAAATGGTTAGATTGAAAAGCCCGAAGACCCGACCTTCCGATTGCGATTAGCCCTTTATTATCTAAAGCCTCGGGCCTATTATCATTCGATATAGACTAAAGACCCCGCAGACGGGCGCCTAACCATATCATATATATACCATGCCCATATCATAAAACCTTTGCTTTTCCTGTTAATTTTTATTTTCATGTATTATAAGGGGTTTCCGCCAGTGCGAGTTTAGAACCAATATTGACCGTTGATCTAAGGCCAATCAACGATCAGCGCATGATCGCATCGCAAAATTTTTGTTGAGTGCAATAAACATAAAGCCAACCCCGATTGGTCGACCCCCGATGAGTTCTCCACTATCGATCTGATCTGCAGATCGACGGTCCACACTCAATCGCACTCCAATTTCTTTCCCCCACTGATGCCTCTATCCACGATTACATCTGGACCATCCATGTGTCTAGATCGGATGATCCAGGATGCTTTTCCCGACTTTGGTGTAAAATCATGCACCCCGCGTTCTAATGTTTTGAACCAAATCCCAACCATTGATCTCTATAGATCAACAACCCTCATTAACCCATTTTCCGCTATTGTATTACTCCCATTTAACCTCCAGAATTGATCCTGGCCGTTGATTCTACTCATCCAATGGCTTATATCAACCCCGCTGAGCCCAAACCCTATGGGTCCTATCTCCTCCCACTTTTGATCTCGACCATTTATCCTTGATCCTACAGCCTGGATTAAAACAACCTTTCCTCTTATAACCCGCACATCTATCTCAATCGCACTCATTTTCTCACCGTTAGATCTAAGGACCTATATCTAACGACCTACATTGCAAGTCATGTAACTTTAAGCGTAGATGATAATTTTCAGAAATCACGCAATGTAGGTGGTTTTCAAAGGCCACGTGTCGGGCGGGGACGCATATCGCATTCCAAAATTCAAAACTGCCTACCTTCCCTTTTGTTGCATGAAAAGCACAGTTTTGTAACCCGAAAACCGCTTTCCCTCTTTCCACTTATGTGTTATCGCGCGCGCCATCCACCGTTGATCTCTGCAGATCAACGGTTTGGATCTAAACCTTCATTTGCATATCGCCCTCCACCCTTGCCGAAGGTTTTCAACGGGTGATCTCTACCATTGATCGCGTAGGCCGATCCCATCTGACGGCTTGTATTCATCCCGACTCCCCAACTTCATTTTTTAACCATAATCTCCTCCTAACAAAGGTTTTTAACCTCATCTCATCAAATATTCTCCATTTCTTTAAAAAGTGACTTCCTCGCTTTATTTCTCTCCCGTTCAATCCCGACCATCGATCTCTGCGCGATCAACAGATCTGACTTATTTTCTCCCTTTGTTCTCCTTTTGACCTCCTCTAAACAAATCTTCACTATTGGATGATGCAATCCAACGGCTACGCTCCTCTCCACGCCTTCTAAGTAGTTTACCTAATAAATGTAGGATTTCATAACATTTTGTGTATTGTGCAGGATCAAATGAATTTCAAAATATTTTAAAGAGAAAAGATAAAGCCGAGGGTGATGATCCTTTGAGCTTTGTTTATTTAAATGAAAGATCATTCCAAAGGGTTCTACGCCACGTTTCATCCATGCTTCATGGGCATTGATGCCTTGTAAGTCATGTGTGGCCCTGCACATCAACAAGACACAGTGTTGTTTAATCAAATTAAAAGTGTATCAGTGTCAAAGACAAAACACAGCAGAACAGAGGATTGAAAACAAATTTGGGGGGATTACGGCTAAGATTGATTATCAAAATCCTAATCCTCCAAATTAAAACATAGTTAAAGAAAATTATAAGTGTTTATCAGACAGAAAGGCCTCCATCACCACATCAGAGGAAAATTGATTCTTCTCAGCTACCTCAGTACCACCTGTGCCTCAAAGCATTCAAACAGAGGCCGAAGTTATTGATCAAAAAGAAGTTATTTGCCTCAATGTAGCTAAAGAATAAATTCTACCAAATGAACTTAATGCAAAATATCAGCAGAGTTACTATGTCATGAAACAGAGCCTTAAAAGTCAACAAAAGCTCCCATCGAGCTTAATCTTTAAATATAAAACAATTGATACAGAAAGAACATCTGTAAACTTCTTCATCAAGCCCCTCAAAGGTCGAGAAGCCTTGAGTCTGTATTAACTGCCCTGGGAGATCTTTTATCAGATCCCACCTCCTCATTCCTCTATAAATACTTTTGTAGAAGATGAGAAAATGTTGGTTGCAGAACTTTTAAATATACTTGTGCTTGAAACTTCTAATTGTAAATAGTGTTCAAAGGCTCTTGAAGCTCTGCTTGTGATTGATAAGTTAGGCTAAGAAGTGAAGATGAGCGCTGACCTTAAACACTGGACTTCAAGCTGTAACTGGTTTGAAGCATCAATACAAGCTGATTTATGGGATCCTGGTCTATGTCAATGGTGATGTTTTTCTTATTGTAACTTGTTATTTTATTTTTGTCTCCACTTTGTCCATTTTCTCTTACAAAGAACAGCATGCATAGAGTTAGGATTTACTGTATACTAGTACCCTTCTCTAACTGAAAATATTTATCTATATGTTTTCTTCCAAATTGTGTTATTTAGGAATGATTTAATTCAGTTCAAGCAGTAGGAATGTCGGCGTTCCCTCATCCTTCTGCCTTATCTAATTGTTATTCTTGAAAGTTATTTTCATTTCATGTTAAGTAGAGATGAACTAAGGAAGATATGCTGAGCCCTGGTCCTAGTTTTATCCCAAAATACTGATTGAAATTTTCCCTAAGAGTGTGTTGAAAGTTGGCTAGTTTTGAAGTACTTACCAGATCTTAGACCATTCTTCGTCATCATTTGTGTTTCCCTTTGTGTTTTAAATGTTTTTCTATTGAAAGTATATCAAAGGCTGGCTAGTTTAGAAGTACTTACCAGATCTTGGATTTCTTTTATGTTTTTCTTAAGTGTTTGTCAAAGGCTGGCTAGTTTCAAAGTACTTACCAGATCCTCGGCCGCCCTTTGTTCTTCATCTGTTTAATTCCCCTTCTTGATGTATCATTTCAATCCATAAATCAACTTTGAAGAAATCCTGAGACATATATGACTTGCCCCATAGACCACTCTTGAACCTGATTGTTTCAATTAAAACCTTATTATGACTCCATAGCCCAATGGACTAAAACCTGCCTTTATCCATCTTCTTGGCCAAAGCTTGTTCTATTTACTTGCAACTTATCACCTTTGAAACTCTTTCCATTTAGAACTTTCCACTCAAGCAATAATCATGCTCAACCATCCAAAACAATAAAAAACCCTTGGCCTTCATAACTAGCCTAATATCAGTACCCAAAAACTTCAAAGACAAATCCATATTTGCACTTATTGGAGAGATCCCTCTCTGGATTCAGGAGGGCTAGATCCTAGAAACCCAAAGTGGTTGAAATGATGTTTCTCCCTGCTATCGGAATTTTATGATCTTGTTGATTACAGGGAGATAACAGGATCCATTTGTGGTTTGTAGCCTACATAAAACATATGGGAGTTGGATTTTCTTTGCATGTTGCAGCTTGTAGAAAATTGAGGTAGCGGCCTCCTGTAGGTTGGAGCCTACATAAGATCAGATATAATAAGGACTAGGAGCTTGCCTTTGCATCACAACAATAATAAAATTTTGTTTTTCTCCCTTTCTGGGTTTCCACATGTACCTGGTGTAAATATGCATTGTTATTATGTGTTGATGTGATGTTTTTCTTATTACTTGCTGGTCACATATTCAATCTCATGGCCATTATTTGTTAAGTTTCTCATGTAATGTTTTAGTTAATGAGTATAAAGAAAATATTTTAATGTCCATGAACATAATAAACCGACTCAACCCCCCTCTAAGTTTAGTCAAATTTTCATCAGAATGTTCATCACATCTTCAACTTTTTTAGAGATAGAAATATAACAATTGGTAGTGAGCTACGAAATTGATTTAACAATTGACTGAGTGGTTGACTAAGTATTACACTAATTAGTTAATTAAATTAAGGTAGACTTTTGATACCACCTCTTCTTAGAATTTGGATCTCTCTAATCTACTAAGTGCTCCAACATCAACTCCTGCACCCATATCTAGCAAGCAAGGCTTATATGTAACACATTCATTTCTTTTTTGAATACTATTAAATATAGATTCTATATGTTTAAGTCAGTTTTACTCATCTATGCTTCAAAACCTAATTTCATTAAATTTTCAATAATAAGGAAAGATATAAAATAGGAAAATATAAACTTTGATTTTGAAACTGTGATTTTCAGTTTAAAGTGCAAAATTAGATTTTGAAAGTGTGAATATTAGGTTTTTATATTGTTTGTTTTGATTTCAAATATGTAGAATTTGATTATGAAATTGTTGTAGGTTTTAACCATGTACGGAAATTATCTGAAAACTAATTCTTAAAAGATAAAAACTAAACCATAGTGAGATCATAAAACATAAAATAGATATACACAGAGATTTTCCCCTTGATCCCAAACTGGGACTACGAGCTTGATTTTTCATTATATTACTTTAAGCGTTACAACACATATTTATACATTTCGAATCATTCATAAAACCCAATCCATTAACTCCGGAATAGAACATAACCGTAAATCCCTTGACTAGATCTTCAAAATCCCATGAGAAGAAAGCCATCATGCCCAAAACCATGTGTAAACTCATGCACAAAACCATAGGCAGGCTTGCCCACCTAATATAGGGTCAAAAAAAAATTATGGGGGCTCTGCCACCCCTCCTATGACCCCACTGTTGCGCCCATCGCAAGTGTGGGGGGCTCTCGCCCCCCTCTTATCCCCGATTTGCATCAGTTTCTAATCATGGAAAAAATATAATACAGAACCAACAATTGTAAATTACAAATGAATATTTAAATTCACAAAGTGTGAATTTCAATTTAGAATTATATTCCAAATTGTTTTCTTTATTGTTTCATAACATATCGTTTTTGAATATAGAAAGTATATGATAAATAATTTATTAATTCTTCATGTTTATTACACAATGTACACCATTCTAGTACATACCGGTATTTTTTACATATCATTATCCTCATTAAGGATTTTAATACGCATCTTAAATTTTGAAGATCTCATAACTTCCTCCCACCACCATTTTTTTCCATGCTTCTTCATCTTTCATTTTAATTGTATATCCTAAGTAAGATTTATAAACCACTGAAATTTTTCCTTCTACTAAGAATTTGCCATATTGAATTTAAAACTGTAAATATAATGACTTTTATTTTTTTGCATTAACACATCATATAAATATCTCAAAAAATAATAAATATTTAAGAGACACTTCCAAATAACTTAAAACAAGTGATGGTGACAATTATTGCATTATCATGTTATACTTTTTCAAAGCAATAATAATGTAGAAAAAGGTTACCTATAAACCAAATGTGAAGTGTATGAACGAACGAGTAATTTTTAACAACCTCACCATCTCAATCAAAAATAATATAATGTGTTTGTTTTGGAAAAATTATTCGTAAAACCCAAATACAAAGCAAGGAGAAAAGATAATAGTGAGCATTATAGGTCTAAGTGAAGCAATATTTATTAATGAAAATCAGTAAACATATTATATAAAAATAAAATCGAGAATATATTAACTAAATGACATCATTCAAAAATGGAGGTTATATGGCTCTATTATATATTATGGAATGAAAAAATTATACAACCATATCTAGTCTAAAAAATTATACAACCATAAAAATTGAGGTAGCGGCCTCTTGTAGGTTGGAGCCTATGTAAGATTAGATATAATAAGGAGTAGGAGCTTGCCTTTGCATCAAAACAATAATAATATTGTGTTTTTCTCCCTTTTCGGGTTTCCACATATATCTGGTGTAAATATGCGTTGTTATTATGTGTTGATGTGATTTTTTGCTTATTACTTGTTGGTCACATATTCAATCTCCTGGCCATTATTTTTTAAGTTGCTCATGTATTGTTTTAGTTAATGAGTCTAAAGAAAATATTTTAATGTACATGAATATACTAAACTGATTCAACCCCCCTCTAAGTTTATTCAAATTTTCATCGGAATGTTCATCACGTCTTCAACTTTTTTAGAGATAGAAAGATAACAATTGGTAGTAACCTACAAAAGTGATTTAACAATTGACTGAGTGGTGGACTAAGTATTGCACTACTTTGTTAATTAAATTAAGGTAGACTTTGGATACCACCTCTTATTAGAATTTTGATCTCTCTAATCTACTAAGTGCTCCAATAACAACTCCTCCACCCATATCTAGCAAGCAAGGCTTATATGTAACACATTCAATTCTTTTATGAATACTATTAAATATAGATTCTATATGTTTAAGTTAGTTTTACTCTTCTATGCTTCGAAGCCTAATTTCATTAAATTTCCAATAATAAGGAAAGCTATAAAATAGGAAACTATAAACTTTGATTTTGAAACTGTGATTTTTAGTTTAAAGTGCAAAACTAGATTTTGAAAGTGTGAATATTGGGTTTTTATATTGTTTGTTTTTATTTCAAATATGTAGACTTTGATTATGAAATTTTTGTAGGTTTTAACCATGTACATAAATTATCTGAAAACCAATTCTTAAAATACAAAAAATAAACAATAGCGAAATCATAAAACATAAAATAGATATACACAGAGATTTTCCCCTTGATCCCAAACCAAGACTACGGATTGATTTTCATTATATTCCTTTAAGTGTTACAACACATATATATACATTTCCAAGCATTCATAAAACCCAATCCATTAACTCTGGAATAGAACATAACCGTAATTCACTTGACCAGATCTTCAAAATACCATGAAAAGAAAACCATCATGCCTAAAACCATGTGTAAACTCATGCACAAAACCATAGGCAAGTTTGCCCACCTAGTATAGGGTCAAAAAAAAAAAATTATGAGGGCTCTGCCACCCCTCCCATGACCCCCCTGTTGTGCCCATCGCAAGCGTGAGGGGCTCCCGTGCCCCTCTTATCCCCTCTTCACACATGTTTCTAATCATGGAAAAAATATAATACACAACCAACAATTGTAAATTAAAAATTAATATTTAAATTCACATAGTGTGAATTTCAATTTAGAATTATATTCCAAAGTATTTTCTTTATTGTTTCATCACATATCGCTTTTGAATATAGAAAATGTATGATCAATAATTTATCAATTCTTCATCTTTATTACACAATGTAGACCATTCTAGTATATATCGATATTTTTTACATACAATTATCCTGATTAAGGATTTTAATACGCATCTTAAATTTTGAAGATATCCTAACTTCCTCCCACCAAATTTTTTTTCATGCTTCTTCATCTTTCATTTTTATCGTATATCCTAAGTAAGATTTCTGAACTACTAGAATTTTTCCTTCTACTAAGAATTTTCCATATTAAATCTAAATATGTGAATCTAATGACTTTGATTTTTGTGTATTAATGTATAATATGAATATCTCAAAAATAATAATGATTTAAGAGACACTTCCAAATAACTTAAAACAAGTGATGGTGACAATTATTGCATTATCATGTTATACTTTTTCAAAGTAATAATAATGTAGAAAAAGGTTACCTATAAACCAAATGTGAAGTGTATGAACGAACGAGTAATTTTTAACAACCTCACCATCTCAATCAAAAATAATATAATGTGTTTATTTTGGAAAAATTATTCGTAAAACCCAATACAAAGCAAGGAGAAAAGATAATAGTGAGCATTATAGGTTTAAGTGAAGCAATATTTATTAATGAAAATCAGTAAACATATTATATCAAAATAAAATCGACAATATATTAACTAAATGACATCATTAAAAAATGGAGGTTATATGGCTCTATTATATATTATAGAATGAAAAAATTATGCAACCATACCTAGTCTCAAAAATAATAAATATGTGTAGGATGAATCTCAACACTTACTTTGTCCCGAGAATTAAACATAGTTACTAATAATTAAAAAAAATAGATGAAATGTTCCCTTTGACTATCAGCTTTTCAACTTCTATCCATATCTAAAAAATAGGAGAGAAATTAAAAATACCAATTGTTTGACCATTCAACAATATCCACAAATAAAATAACATTGAAATTTTGGCGTACTTTGCTATAATGGTGGGTAAATCAATAAACTCCTTGCCTATGTATAGTATTTTTAACCTGATAAAAATATGTAACAAGATTTTCAAGGTTCAAAACCATAATTATTTTCTTTCCTATCTTGAAAATCATTGTTGTAGACAAACTTTTCAAATCCAATTAAAGTATTATCCTTTGAAGGGGTTCTTTTTCTTTTATTGCTTCTTTTGTCTCTTATATTTTTGAACTGAAATTATTATACTATTTTTGAATTTTGTGGAGCTACATTTACGTTAGAGTAAAAAAAAAAATTAATGTGGAAATTATTGACGTATATTTAGTTATGGAGAACCCTTCGCATCTTGCATAATAAAAGTATAAGATGAATTCAATAAACATAAGATTAAAAATCATAGGTTAATATGAACATAATATGGTTAAATAAATATAAGTTTAATAATCATAATCTAGTAAAAAAAAATCTATAAATAAGAATAAATAGGATTAAAATGAAGCACCAAGATGAGAAATGGAAACCTTAAATTTTTCCATTTCTTAGTTTAATATTTATATTCTTAGGAAAAAATTGTTCTGATGTTTAGGGTGAGCTCCATAATATGTTCTTCCCAATCTAATTGTTAGAAACCTAATCCGCTAAGGTTTGGTGTGATCGAATGTGAACAGTCTAAGGGAGTCCAATAGACCTTGGAATATGAAACCGAGGGTCATATGAATATATTATAAATGAATATCATTTGAATAGTAAAATCATCTCACGATTATCTTATATGTTGTCTATTCATGTATGTGTTTACGATGGTATCATTATTTCAAAAAAGCCGTTACTGATCAAAATTGATAATGTAGTAAGGTTATGTTGAAGCCCATAGTGGAGATATTGTATAACCATTCATAAATTAGGGATTAAACACTGTTAGAGGCCCCAATTAGTCTATATATAATTTGGTATAGTAATATTCAATCAAAATGTGGGCCTAGGTGTCATTAAAGTGTAGGGATTCTTTTTTCTGGTTGCTTTAAATTATGTTTAGTTGTTAATGCTACACCTTTTCCAATTATATTTATATCCTCACCTATTATCTACTTATCTTATTTTCACTATACCAAATATTAATTCTTTAGAATTAGGCAATTCAATTCCTAGACCAAATGCATTCAAATTGTTGTATATGGAGTTATTTTCTTGAGAAATGATAAAGAATTTGATGATTGTGTATTTATCAACATATTAATCATTATAGAATAATTATAAGAGTATTCCACATTAATATTGATAAATTGATTATAATAAAACCATGAAATATTCATAAACTTATGAAAATAGAAAATATCTATAAACCATTGCAATAAAATATTACCATACAAAAGGAGTCATATATATCTTCTGAAAAATTAATTGCATTAATCGGCAAAAAGAAAATTATTTACAAAATATTGAAAAAATGTGTCTCAACAAGAAATATCCAACCCCTCTCCTCGCCTCCCCCTTCTTCGAGTGTAGTTACTTATTTATATATTATAAAATGCTTATAAACTTTAGGCAATTGGTAACCCCTATATTACCACTGCAGCATTAGGGCTTCTTCAAAGGAAACTAGTATTAGTGGGTCTTCCATCTTGTGTGAATGAATATTAATTTTGGTATATGAGGAATTTTGGGCTTGGGCCTTTCAGGCTTCTTCAAATTTAGTGTTAACCTCTTTCTTCTCTCTCTTTCAATGATTTTATCTTAGCAGTGTGAACCTATTTCAACTATACAAGTTCTTATTTTTGTTAATCCTAGAGAGATTCTAAGAGCAAAAGGTTTTGTTACTCAAACATATCTTGTTGCTCAACCTCCATCCATTTTTTTTTCTTTCAATTATTCTTGCAACAATATAACTACCTGAGTTAAAAACCCTACATTTGGAGATAATATTTGTGTTATTTCCTTATTTACAAAATTAAGAGCTCCTATAATGGAGGTGGTCTCTACAATAATCTTATGATTAATTTTTCCAACAACATAGTTCCATATTGTTATTTTTTCATGACTCTATGAGATGTCTTCCTCTCCTACTGACATTTCTACTTTTCTTCACATAGATAAATAACGAATGACATCCCTTGTAGATTTTGTAATAATAATCCCTTATTTCAACAACTTCATCACTTATATCCCTTGGATTATCACCAACAGGAACATTTATTGGTTGTTTGGTGATTGGAGGAATATAAAAAAGAGGATTATTATTGATGATGGAGCTTTGCATCATATTCATTACTAGAGTATTTTCATGAGCAATTTTCTCTTGTCAAGAGGATTTAAGAGAAGGTTCTAGGTATTTTTCCTTCCTGACTTCCTCATCTAATTTACTTGACTCTACACATTTCTCTATTTTGGTGTTACCATATCTTTCGCTTTTTTTTTTAATTCAACTCTGACCTACCTTTTATTTTCTCTTTAATATTTAACCTCAGTCTATTTATTTTATAAGGCTTTAGCCTTTGTGTTTTCCTCATTTTCCTTGGTTTTTAAGATTGCATCAATCTATGAATAATGTTGTTCACTTTCCTTTTATCTATCACCTTCTACAAGATATTGGATAGACAATATGTCCACTTCTTCCCTTTCCTCCACTCTCTTCCTTGACTCCTTGTATGCCAGGAAATATTGAAAGAGTAAGTCATTGGGAAGGGACTATTGTTCATAGACATGATAAATTTTCATTGATTTTCAATGTTATTTAATCATGTTGTGAGGTTTGTGTCTCCTAAAAGCACCAATTAGTAGCTTTAGCTCCTTGATACTACCTATTTCCTTTTTTTATTATGGCAACTTGGTTAGTGAATAGTGACCAATTCTAATGGAGAATCATGGCCATGATTTCTTGGCATTGTTAGCCAAAACCAATGTTATTCTGTAATATCCCAAAACTAGGATTAACAGTAATAAAAGTGAAAATAGACAAAAAACTATGGTAACAGAAAATACACCATCAAAAAATGCAAACTGGGGCAAAAAACAACTGATAAGCCATTTTATTAAAATACTAGATATTAACAATAACTACAACAGTGCTCAAGAAGATAACACTCTAGCTAGTCTAGCTAGTTGGAACAGCCCTCAGATTCTCCCACCCAAAACACTTCCTTACTGTTGTTCTACTGGAATCTCCCTCTGTGGTGCCTTGTTGGAAATGTTATTGCTGTTTGACTTTAGACTATCATTTGGGTAGCTTCTACTGCTCAGAAAATTCTAGGAACTTTGGAAGCTGATCCTTGCCCAAAACCAAGAAAAACCTAGAAAGAGTTTCCTATAATTCCAACCATCAAAATTTGACCCTTTTTCCCCTAACACCTATGGCTCCTAGCTGAGAAGGGACTGTGTAAATGAGATGATATACTGCTCAGAAAATTTGTGACTTTAACTAAGGATTCTACTAAAAAAAACCCAGAAAAAACCAGAAAATTTGCGTCCTACTTTTGACTTCAAAAAATTGACCCTATTTTGCTTGACTCACCCAACTACTGGGAAATTCGAAATCCTGGCTAGAACTGTTGGTAGATGTCTCCAAAATGATGCAAAAATCACTGTTAAGAGTTGGCTAGCCTACCCTCCAAATACTTCGGCTGAACTCCTCTTCTCTCCCACGCTTCCGACACTTCTTGTCCATTACACTGCATAATCACTGCAAAGTCTCTGCTGCCTCTACGTAGTTCTGAATGGACTATGCTCTATCCTCCCTTTACGTAGTCCTGAAGGGACTACACACTCCTGTTTCTAGTGTTTCAATCCTTCACCAATGGCTGGAACTCCTCTCCTGAGTGGGAACTCGAAGTCCCTTGAGGATGAGGTTGGGATATCTGCTTGGAGACACCCATGTGCTAAACAACACTGTAGACTTGGCTAAATAGCTCAAGCGTGCTCTAGTAAAAATGACAAGAAGAAATTTGATGAATGAATGACTCCTCTCTATTGCTTCCCTCACCCCCTTTTTATTCTTGTGAGACCATAACATCCTTGGGTCCACTCATTAACTGCGCTGCTAGTTTTCCCCTTGGCTTTTACACTTGATGCACATCCTTGGGTCCACTCATTAAAAACATTGCTACTTGGCCCCTTGGACTTCACACTTACTTCACTGCCCTCTTGGCCTCTTGGCCCCACAAGAGTGGCGCTATCTACTTTAACTTTAAGAAAGTGGTTTTATTCTAAATATTGGGTTTATAGGTCCCTTCACCCCTTTATTTTCCTACTGAAGTTTAGCAAAGAAAAATTTGGAAAACTTTAATATTCTAATTATCTATATGCTAATTAGGAATATTACAGTCCTCCCTACCAAAACGTTGATTGTCCTCAACCAATGCCTAAACAAGCCTCATCTCTAGTTGATGCTCCCCCACTGTCACTGAAAAATGTGTCTGGATCCCAAATGAGCCAGTGAAACTTCCCTGTCCTATGCATCGCTATAATATGAAGGGATCCCACAATGCCAGGATCCAAAGCCATCCTGTCCAATATGAAGCTCCACCTGCTCCACTCACCATCCTGCCAAGAACAAGTAGCAGAAGCCTTTTGGTCATCATTACTGTGTAGGGAATCATGATAATATGGCACTATGACCAAATCCTCGCGTAGTATCACTACCAAGTAGTCCATCATGTGCACTCCAAGAGTAAACCCTCGAAGATACTGCCTAATTATTACAGAGGTAGCGTTTCGCTCACATGAATGCCTCCTTATATCATCCCGCTAACTACCTGCCATACTAATGAATTCCCCCACTCCATCAGTGACTCGCAAAGCCCAACGGAATATCTACATGATACCCCCATGTAGTATGCAGCTTACCCCTAAAGGTTATCAAGTTATGTAGAGTTGTAATGCTCGAGTCCCCTGCTAGTCTCGTAGAGGTGCCACCATGCTGACACTGTGCCACTTTGACTGTGAGGTACTACCAATCGGGTCCAGATTGTATCCCTTTCCCTTGGGGCCTTGCGATGAAAATATGTGTAGGACAAGCTCATCCTACCCTATCATCCCCATGATGTTGATATCCACCCATCCACTTTCAATCATGACCCTCAAAAACATCAGTGGAAATATCTGTGCTCCCCCATTTGTCAAAGCCAAAGTGGATTGGATCATCGTCTGCATTGTCCCTGCTCATCATATAGTGGAGCAATACACCTTCCCAACAAATCCCTAGATCCCCCAACAACACTGGGAGATCCTAACTCCAACTCCAACTCCTCTCTAGAACCCATCTAACCCCCAGCTTTGACCCTTGTATGTATCCCTTGGGTGGACTCCAAGTATAAGGAGTTTGTCCCACGCATGCATACTTGTCCTGATCCTGCCAGAAATTGTAGTAAAATCTGTTGTCCCAGCTCCTGATGATAAATATGGACACTGCTCAGAGTCTGGGTACCCTCCTGTATATAAAGTATACCATCCAACGTCCCTCAAATTTGAGCCTAGGAGTGGAACATATGCGACCTTGGTAATCAACCATGCCATCCTTAAGCCGATATCCATCAACTCATGCACCTACCAAGTGTCTCAACAGGAGAGCATCCTTCTGGATCATGACACACGGTATATCATTTGACTGCCTAGGGTGAGCCTCCGATGCCATGTTGGATAATTGGAGAGTTTCAATGGGCAACAACCAAACAGCTAACATCTGAAAACCACACTCGAGGATGAGGGGTGGGTATGTCCCAAAGGTTGTGATCAAGAGTATACCTGAATGCTGAAGAGTAATCCTTCGAACAACACTCCCTCTGCCTTGAATCTGTCAGTAACACCCTTGTAGCCTTGTCTCTACTAAACGTGGTGTCTCTAGATGCTTAATAATATCCTTATTAATACTACGTGAGCTGCATCCCAGGGTACACCTAATGCCCCTTTCTGTAAGTCCCCTAAAATGTAGGGTGCCTAAAAATGTAGCAAACATACGATCCTTTATGGGAGTGGCTAGTTACTATCAAAATTTTATAGAAGGATTTTCGAAAATTTCATTTCCCATAACCTCCTTGCAACGAAATGGGCAAGTGTTTAATTGGACTAGTGAATTCCAATCTAGTTTCGGAAAGTCAAGACAAATGCTGACCACAACTCCTGTCTTGAAAGTGGCATATCCAAATTTAGAGTTTGAGGTTTGCACTGATACCGACATGGAAGGAGTAGGAGAAGTGTTGTCACAAGACGGGAAGGTCGTGACATATGAATCTAGAATGTTGAAAGATCATGAACAACGATATTCTGCATATGATCTAGAATTGACCGTAGTAATGCATGCACTCAAAATGTGGAGGCACTACTTATTAGGAAAAGGGTTCGTTCTGAAAACTAATCATAGTACCTTGACCATTTATTTTAAACAAGTTGTCTTGAATGCTCACCAAGATAGATGGAATGCATTCCTGAGAAAATTTTACTTTGAAATGCATCACGTTAAAGGAAAATAAAATCGGGTCACTGATGCGTTAAGTAGAAAACTACATTATGTCTATGAATTATACTTCGATCATGTGGAATTCAAGTTTTATAAATAGTTGAAGGAGGCTGCAGCAAAAGATCTTGACTATCGGTTTCTATGGCAACAAAGACAAGATACAGAAAATCAAGGAAGACAATCGAACTATGCCATCGATAATGAAAAACTACTGATATTCCGAGGAAAGATATATATTCCTAATCAACTTTGTTTAAAAGAGTTGATTCTATATGAGTATCACAAAAGTTCATATTCTAGACACCCCAGCTATTAGAAAATCTTAACAACCATAAGAAAATATTATTTTTAGCCTGGAATGCGCAAAGACATCATTGAATATTTTAATAAATGTTTGGAATGCCAAAAGTTTAAATTTTAGCATTAGCACCTAGCTATTTTATTGCATCCCATACGAGTACCGGAGTGGAAGTGGGAAGTTATATCGTTGGATTTTATTGTCGGCTTACCAAGATCAAAGAGACAAAATTATTCTATAATGGTAGTAGTTGATCATTTGAACAAACCAGCTCACTTTAGTCTTGTACAATCCAATTTTAAAACTGTACAGTTTGATGACATATTCATGAGAGATATATTCAGATTTCCTGGCATTCCAAAAACATTCATCTCAGACAGAGATTTGAAGTTTACCTCGGCCTTTTGGAAGGCACTATTTACCAGACTGAGCACATAGATCCAGTTTACCACGACATATAATCCTTAGATGGATGGGAAAATGGAACGAGTAAAAAAAATAGTGGAGGACATGCTCCAAATATATGTAATATAAAAAACCACAAAATGGGAATATTATCGGCATCTAGTGGAATTTTCCTACAACAACGGGTACTAGGAATCCTTCAAGATGAGTCTGTTTGAAGCGATATATGGTAGATAGGGATTAACACCCATTAATTAGAGTAGTCTATAAACAAAGCTAATGCTTGGACCATAAATTTTGGCTTAGATGGAGCAATAATTTAAGAATATTTGAAAAAATTTAAAAGCTTGCCAGGATAGATAGAAGGTGTATGCAGATCGAAAGAGGACATATCGGGAATTCAAAGTGGGAGATCATGATTATGTGAGAATTAGACCGAAGAAGAGTACATTAAGGTGAACTACCTATCCCATGTTGGCTCCCCAATTCTGTGAACCCTTTCAAATTTTGCAAAGGGTGGGCCCAGTAGCCTAACGGCTAGATCTACTAGGACACATACGAGTGCACAATGTGTTCCATGTGTTTGTGCTAAAAATATACATACATGATCCAAAGCATGTAATACACTGGAAGAATATTCAAGTAGGAATGGAATGGGAATTAATATCTCTAAGAAAGATAAATGACTATTTATTAATTTAAAATTTTGTTGGTTGCAAGTAAAACCAGATGACGAATTCCGGGTAGAACCTCAACGTATTCTGAATCAGAGAGAAATAACACTCTGGAGGTGATCCATCACCCAATTTAAAGTGCAATGGAAGCAATTTATCCCAAAGGAGGTGACTAGGGAAGATGAAAACTTTTTGTGATGGGAATATACAAAACTTTTCACTGGAATGGCATAACACCGAGGATGGTGCTTATCTTAAGCAGGGGAAGATGTAACAACTGAATTGAATGTAATTTAACTTAAAAACCTTTTTAATTTAGAAATTGGAGTTATTTTAAATTAGTAGGATTAACAAGCATGTTAATCATGTTATGAACTAAATATTTTCTTTTGAATAAAGATTTAATTATGGTATGTTTCCATAAGTCTGATGGTAAAAATTTTCTAAGACTCCAAAGTATTTGATTAAGCAGTTACTCACAGTTACCTTTCCTCTGGGGATAAAAGGAAAATACTGGAGGAGGAAAGGAGTTTTATGCAGGTGATAACAAACAAATAAGGAGATGAAAGGAGAGATTATCCAGAGTTGGTGCAAAACTAGTGGAACTCTGCTAGGATAGGATAGGAGTCTTGTGATAGGATAGGAGTCTTGAGATCTAACTCCTTGAAACACTTCTATTCAATCCTACTTTGGTGAGGAGAATTGCGGGGGGAGGGGGGGGGAAGGGGGCTGAGGATGTCATTTCCTCTCTCAAGATTTGGCGGATGCCATCAGCTTTACTTATTTTAGATAAGTAAACTAGACTGGAAATAAATGGTTATTATCTTTAAAATATGTTTAGTCATATAAATAGGAAATTATTTTTATGTGAGTATCAGTTTATAGGGTTAAGCAAATATTCTAAGTATGTGAATGTTTATTACATGATTAGTAAGGTTTCACTGAAATTGTTTTCAAGCAATTTTATTTTTTTGAAATTACTACTATAAAATGAGATTTCTGGGAAAATAAGAAATAGAAATTTCCTAGATAATATTTGAAAGAATTTAGTAATGAATAATGGGTTGGATAGTTAGTCCCCATAGGAAATGAACCCCAAACTGACAGTTTTTCCCGTAAATGAGAAAAATACTACACAAACTAAGGGAAAAACCTCTCGATGTGGTCTCGTCACCCATTAAAAAATATTCTATTATAGGAATAGATAACAAAGTTTCCAGGAAATCAATGCCATAGAAAGAAAGTACTGAAAATCGAAATACCAACATTTAAATAGTAGAATATACAAGATATTTTTCTATTCGTAATATATAGTATATACATAAGTACAGATATACAGTTTCTCAGAGTTATGAGAAGAATAGAGTGTTGTAAAACTAAACTCTGGATATACACCTCTTCACAATGAGAGGAAACCAAGAATACAAGACATTTCTATACATAAATTTTTAGCATAAAATATGAATTAGAGACATGCAAACCCAAAGGCAGAGTAGTACAAAAAGGAATGTTAGAAAAATAAGATAATAACTGAAATTGTCTTTTCATATAACCATAAATTCATTTAATAACCAAAGGGAAGAATACCGATTGAGCCAGATTTTCATGAAGCATTATATATATATATATATATATATATATATATAATAACTTGAATAAATATGGAACCAAATACAGTTAAAATTATTTAAAACCCTTACATTCCAACTGATTGTGGTGATAGTGTCGACCCATAGGAAGAAGTTACTCGGTAGTGGGAAAAAGCATAATATTACCACAAATAAATCATGCATACAAGTCCTTAATAGTGAAAACCTTAAGGTATGAAAACATCAAAGATAATACTAATAATATCATGCTTTGCACAAAGCTAAATCAAAAACTATAAATTTAATGGACAATCTCAAAAATACCAAAACTCTTGAAAAGGGATTGGATTCACATTAACAGTACATACCCTTAAAGACCCTAATATTAAACCCTTAAGAGAAATTTCTGAGACTAAAAGGGAGGCTACCCTAGAATGAATTTGTGCACCTATAAGGAAGCGAGAGTCATCAGTTGGGTATGCCGCAGAGAACCTGAAAACACTATGGATACGGAGAGTCAAGATTTTACCAACATGACAAGTGAAAGGACCATTAACATGGAGATATATAAAAGTAAATGTTCTAGGGCAATGTAAATGATCTACAAGAACAATAAGCCAAATTACCTCGAGAGGAATCGATAGTGAGTTCCTCACACCTGTTCCATCAATTAAAACCATTATATTATGAACAGAAAATGGGGATAAATGAATGAATAATCATAATGGTCGAGAGAGGAAGAATATATAACTCACCATTGATGAAACGTGTGGAAGGAACCCTTCCGGCCATACCACAGTTCCGAGGAAACAGTGTGAGAATAACTCTCATGGTTACGTCGTCGACGAACAAGTGGCTTGTACAAGGAGTTCTGGGAAAAACTCTAAAATTCCTCATATTCTAATGTAGAATCAAACTAAGGGCATAGAATAATGTGAAAGGGTAGAGCATAATGAAAATAGGATAAGGGCTAGAGGCTTACCATATCCATAACATCGAGAGAATGACATAGGGCTTATCTGAGTTGCAGAGCGCTAGCGTCCAGAGAAAGAAACCAAATAATAAATGCGGTTATGATTTGGGAGGTAGGGTAGTACCCTAACCACCCCAGTGACCTTATCAACCTTTGATCCAGAGCTAAAATTGACAGTGGATGGTTGTACACTTGTCTACATAAATCAACAATGTGTCAAATCAAATCTACGACAGATTCAGGTGGAGGTAAAACTTATATTCAATCATTTAATAAATTATGCCAGTAGTCGGATAATCAAACTTGACATTATTATTTTTACAACGAAAATCCAATGTTATATATGATTTTTTGATCAACATAGATGCAGGAGGAAATATTAATAAATGGACTCAAACCATTCAAAACCATTCAAAATTTTTAATGTTTATATTATAAGGACGATGGTAATTGATTGCCCATATATGAAATAAATATGTATAGTATGAATGTGTATAGTATAAATGAGTATAGTATATGTCTTAGTTATTGTCACAACATTGCTACTGTTTGGTGAAAGATGGTGAATCTAATCCTGAGCATTGTAATTATTCATTTCTTGAAGTTGACTTATTAGAAGTAATGTAGACTTGAATGCTATGAGTATTTTTTTTTTTTTTTTTTATTCTGAAAGGTAAATGTTATGAATAGACATTAAAAATTTGGGCTTTCTGCGATCCCCATATATGACACTACAACGGGGAATTAAGATTTATATGCTTCGAAAACTATACCGGCAACCATTAAAGCCCTCAGTTGCTCAACATTCTTGGGAAATTTTCCAAATTTTTGGATAAATAAAATAATAATTATATACAAAGTAAGTATATAATAATTATATATAAAGTAAGTATGAATATTATTTTATATGAGTGTAATAAAGGTACTCACTTATTTGTACAATTGGTCAATATTTAATTCTTAAAAATAAAGGTCATGTAAAGTAGACTCAATAGTTGAGGTGGGTTGTTAACTCTCTCGCCACTCATGTTCAATTTCTTGAAATGACAATACTTAGGGTGTATTGTTCTTGGTCAATACAAGATGTCTCAATTGAACTCGTGTTATATCTAATTTCCGATTATTGATTTTTATATTAGCATTAGAAGTGGAAATTATATAATCAAGGTATACGAAGTTATCCTAGAAATCAATTTTAGCATAATACCAAAAACTCACAAGACAAAAATTAAAGGCTAGGCTAGATTTAGGAGATATCATTCAGCTATGGACCACCTTGTTACACTTAGGAACATTGTGGAGGAGTGTTATAATAATAAATTCAATACTAATGTGATAAGACTATACAAGAAGTTTATTGTCAAATTTTCCGATTATTGATTTTTATATTAGCATTAGAAGTGGAAATTATATAATCAAGGTATACGAAGTTATCCTAGAAATCAATTTTAGCATAATACCAAAAACTCACAAGACAAAAATTAAAGGCTAGGCTAGATTTAGGAGATATCATTCAGCTATGGACCACCTTGTTACACTTAGGAACATTGTGGAGGAGTGTTATAATAATAAATTCAATACTAATGTGATAAGACTATACAAGAAGTTTATTGTCAAATTTAGAAAAACTTAGTACTAGATGAAAGAATTTAATTGTAATATAATATATTACCAATATTGCCCCTTCTCCCCTATCCTTTTTGGCATGTACATCTAAAAGTTAGAGATTTTTTTTGAGGAAAACATGAATTGTCATCATGTCTCTAGTTAAAACATTCATTATCCTCCTCTTCATGTTGAAAATATTATTTCTATGGCAAGGAGTCTATATGGTCTTAGTAAGAAATTAAAATTTCCAAGGAATTTTTCTCTAGTATGAGTATTACTATCAACATTGACAAAGTAAATGTTATAGAAATAAAATCAAAAAATATTGGTTATGGCAATTACATGCATGACAATAAAAATATGCAAGAAGTGACTTCATAGAAATGTTTCATAATTGATCTTCAATACAACTTAATTGGAAGTGCAACCTTGATAAAAGGATAAATGGAAGGTGAAAAGCTCATTATCGACTTGAAAATAGTTATAAATTATGGAACCTTGGTTTTAGTGAGAAGAAAATCCTCTTTTGACTCACTTTTATTATTTTAAATGGCTATAGATTTGGGGGTGCAACATCTCTAGCCATATTACATATAAACTTAGAATTAAAGTAAATACACCATATCAAATATTCCTTGTAGAAGCAATTTTTATCCCCATTCCACACCAGATGATAGTTAGCTACTTAGTGTACAAGAACAATAAAAAAGGTGGAACAAAAAAGGTTTCCTAAGGGTTCTTCAAAGTCTATTCAATTACACTTGCAACTCAAGTGATGTCGACATAAGTACAACAAATCTTATCTAATTCATTGGGATATAGAGGAAGATATCACCGTGCAGGATAAAAAAATTAATGTTAAAAATATTATTACATTCAAACTTAAGGAGAAATTGTCATGTGATAAGAAATCAAACAAAATTAAAAATTTAAGAAACGACAAGGAGGTCGTCAACATTAATTTATAAGTTCAAAAGCATGGCTCTATTTTAGGTAGTGTAAAGAACGAAATCAACATTAGTTTAGAATTTCAAAAGCATAGCTCTATTTTAACCAGTGTAAAGAACAAAATCAACATTGCTAATATAAGAATAAATGTTCACGAGATCCATATTGAAATAATTAATTAGACCATTTCTAAAATACCATGGGACTAAAGAATTTGTCATCTTTGTGACATTAAAAAAGTTCAAAATGAAAAATGCATTCTCTTAAACTATAGACACAAAATATATTTGATTTCAAAATATTTGTTATTATTTAAATTTCCTAATTCTAAAGAATACCAAATAGCTTGTTTGTTGTGAAATAAAATAAATCATCATCATTCAAAATCATAAAAATTATTATCATTAACTATAAAATTTGATTAAAAAAATCACTATGAAAATATTATGGGTAATGATAATACTTATAATGTCAACTTCCTACGCTTATTTTGGTCTTGAAAATAATTGTAAAATGACAAACCTTGTAATGTGGGATAGAAAGAAGTTCCACTTTGAAACTTTAGTCACTCCTGTTATATTATATGGATGTGAGGTTTGGGGTTGCAACATCTCTAGAGAATCCTAGAGAAAGGTTGAGCAAATCCAGAAGCATTTTATAACGTATAACCTTAAAATTAAAAGAAATGCACCTTATCCTATTCTCCTTATAGAAGTGGGTCTTTCCCCTATCGAGAGCCTAGCTATGACTAGGCTTCTGTTGTACAAACACAAGCTCAATAGCATAGGAGACCATAGACCTCCTAAGCTAGCTTTAAATTATAGCCAAAACCACCTAAGGCTTAAACGAGGCTGGTATAAAGACACGAGGGCATACTTAAAGCATTGGGAGATCGACGAGAATGTTGCATTGCAAAACATTAATAACATTAAAAAAATTGTTACTTCTAAGTTCAAATAAAAAATGTGGTGTGAGAGAGATCTAGCAGCTAAAAGAAAATTAAGATATTATAAGGAGGTCATCGACCTCACCTTAGATGATCAAAAGCATCTCTCTGTTTTAACTATCTCAAAGAAGAAAATTACTATAGCCAATATTAGCATGAACTCTCATGAGCTCCATAGTGAAACAGGTCGTTGGACAGTTCCTAAAACACCATGGATGGAAAGGATCTGCCATCTCTGTGAGAATATGAACATCGAGGATGAAAATCACTTCCTCTTAGGGTGTCCTTCGTACAACCACATTAGAGCTCAATTTCATAATCTTGTAGCAATATTGACCTTCCTAGCCTTTTAAGATGTCAAAATTATAGTGAGCTCGGGAGGCTTCTCTCCAAGATTTTTGAGCATAGGAATAAAATCTTAAATCAAATTAAATAACTCTTTTCTTTAAGTCCAATAGAGAAAAGATTGATCTTATTGAACGTTAACCATCATCATCATCATCGTATTTTTTTTTGTAAGTCAGAAGCAGTGTATTAAATCAAGAAACAGAGGTTACATGAGAGTACAAAAAGGCCAGAAAACTGTTAGCCATGGAGTGCCACAGGCCTGCTCCTTTGCGAGCTGACAATTAGACTGGGTATTCTAGGACCATATAAAGTCTTTCTTTATAGGAGCGCCATACCATGAACAAAACTGCAGGCCAACCATGCAGGGTTTCCAGTAAAAGATGAGAAACTTACCAAAAGTTTACTGAAGGCCTAAGGACAGCCTGGTACATACCGACTAAAACTAGTAACAGACATAGACATAGATATAGACAGACACAGTAATAGACAGGAAATAAAACCAAAGAGATAGCATAAACATCACTGAATGGGATTTGAAGCTCCATATTGTCCAACAACGCTTGGACTTGCCTCCTCGCCACCTTTTGGCTGAATCCTAGGCTTGAACCGTCGAATGATGGTAGTCTGCGAGTCATCCGCTGGGATTTTAATGGAGACATTGAGGACATGACGGAGATAGAGATCAAACTGACGAACAAAATTATCCATAGCCCCGTCGTGCATACGAAGCTCCTCTGTCAGTGAATTGAGGGAAATTTCGAGCTTGTCCAGTCGCGCAGTGTTCTTGGCTGACGCCATGGAGGTTGCTCCGAAGGTCTCCTTTACCGCTGCTCCCTGCATGGTAATTTCCTTCGCCAACATGGTCTTCTTATGCCAGACAACAGCCTGGGTTTGCAGAAATTGCGTGTTGCGAGTAGAAGGTGTCCCAGGGTCGACTAACTAGTCGACCTCTTCACTGATAGCACTGTCATCAATCTGAGCCTGAGATTTGTCCACCTCTTCCTGCAGCACTTCGATCGTTTTCTTCCCCCGTTTGGAAACAGAGGCCTCGTAACTATCCTTGGCCCGTTCGAGAGCTTGCGATGCTTTGATACTGCGAAGGTTGTATCATCATCATCATCAATATTAAGGATTAAAATTTTCATTTCATATATCCTCATATAATAAAATATATTAATATCTACTTAGAAAAAAAATTAAAAATTATGATTAAATATAGAAAAATATAAATATAATAAAAAAAACTACGACCATAAATATTGGTAAGTTGACATTAATGTTTTTTTGAAAAGCAAGAAAGAATATTAATATGATATAAATTTATTAATATTTTGTAATGATGTTCAAAAATAATATATAATTTTTGGATGGTTAAATGTGGGATAGATAAATATGATTTAAAAAAAAAATTACCACTCTTTAGTTATTAACCCTTTCAAGTTTGTATTAATGTGATCTAAATTTATTAATAGTTTGTAATAGAGATGTTCAAAGATAATATACAATTTTTCGATTGCTGAATTTTAATATCAACCAAAATATGTTGAGTTACAACCATATGTTTGTTTTGGGAATAGTGTTTTTTTGGTTTCTTTTACAAGTAGAATTGAAAAAGTTGTTACATTAAACTTTTGAACAAGGTTACAATATTTGTTTTACATATGGAAATTTGTTATTGGGTAATTGTGAATTTTGTTTTTATAGTTATATTAATGTAGGAAAATAATTTATAATGAGAATAATTGTTTATAGTTTTAGTAATTAGATTTTTTAATAAAAATTTATGGTTTCCTACGGGCAGGTTGAGGCCAAGTATATATATTCTAATGTAGCCTGTCCTGATTTTATAAATGGAAAATAGAAAAGGTACTACCTAACTTACAAAAAAAAAAAAGTTAAAAATTTCATTGATAATTTTATTATTATTATTATTATTATTATTATTTTAAATTAATTTTATATAAATATTTATTATATTTGAATCTTTTAATTATTAATTAAATACAATAATAATAATTTCATTATTTAGTCAAAGTATTCGTTTTGAGATAATAATAATTCTAATATTATTTTATCTTAGAAATTTCTGATTTAGTTTAATTATCCGTTTTGGAATAATGACTAGTTAGAGTTTCCTATCTATTTAAACTATGTTTTAGATCAGATTTCTTATCTTGTCCTGATGATGAACCACAATCTCTGGTTCGAAAAAATCTGTTGGAATGTGATTTTTGCCGAAATATTTTATACCAATTTTATGGATCACAGAAGCCAAATTCCTAACATAGATATTGTAATCTCTATTAAGTACGAAAAACAAAAAATATACATTGAAATAAAAATAATTTCAATTTAAAATGATGGAAATACAATTTTTATCTTATTATTATTATTATTTTTATTAACTTGTGTTGGGTAGTTAAGGTAAAGTTGATTTGGTCAAGTTTCAATAATTTTTTAGGGGAATTAAACCAACTTAAATCCATTTTAACTGGACTAGAGGAATCTAATCTCTTTTGCACTCAAATTAAAGATTTACACTTTAAGATAAAGTTGACTCCGTCAAATCTCAATGGTTTTTGAAGGGAATTAAACCAACCTAAATCCATTTTAACAAGACTAGAGGAATCTAATTTCTTTTGCACTCAGAATTAAAATTTACACATTAAAATATTTAATTCCTATATAGGTGATGAATCTAAAGTCAAGTGAAATCTATTACTATCTATACTAATAATAATTTTCAATAGTTTGATAATAAAAAATTAAAATATATTCAATACATTTTATAAAATCATTTGAAATTTTAATTAAAATTGTAAATTATAAATTTTATATTAAGATATATATAAAATCATGTGAAATTTTAATTAAAATTATAAATTATAAATTTTATATTAAGATATGTATTTTCTAAAAATTTATGGAAATAATATTATTAACTTTATTTATATATTTACATAGTTATTTTTAAAATTAGTTTAATAAATTCTATTAAAATTTATAACAAAAATTGTTTTAGTGTACTTCTACATTAAAATATATTTTCAAATAAAAATAATAATATTTAAAATAAATATAAATATATATATCTATCTATATATATAATTTTTTTAAGAAATTTTGCAATAGGAGTGTGGTGTTTGAATCATGTTTTTTATTCAATATCATTGAAAATCTTTGGGAACACCTAAAATATTGAAATTTAACAGCTATAATCTGGATTTACAAAAATTCGTACCAAATTTTCTTAAAATCTTACCTGAATTTCAATGATTTTCAGAGAAAAAGAAAGTGTAGTAAACTACTGCAAAAAAATTGTTCGAAAGTCACATTGTGTCAAGGCTTCTAAGTCCACACGCATGATACAGAGGGCAGATTAGTTACGCCATGTTTTCCGCTTGAAAATCTCAGGCGTTCTCAATGACCTGTGATTTGCAGGCATCCTCGTCATGATCATCAGAACGGCTAGTGTTCGAAGAAACCCACCAAACCTTAATGTCATGATCCAGGCCGCCGCTGTAGACGCGGCATCCCATCACAACAGCCGCAGAAACTGCAAGGGACTTTACTGGCCCTCTGTGACGCTCTAAAACTCTCTTCCATACTCTGATAGTCTTATCCGCTGATCCACTGCATAAAAAATCGGCCACGGCCGCCAAGCAAAGAATCGCACGTTTATGCCCTGTCAAGCAGCCTGACACTGCCATGTGTCGGTCTTTTTGCTCCCTTTCCCACACAATGATGGACCGATCACAAGCTCCGGAGTATAGAATGGAACTATCGGGGCTGAGAGCCAGTGCATTGATGGCAGACTTGTGTCTCCCAAACGTAGCAACCAGAGAATGGTTTCTCTCGCCCGAGGCCTTTGCCCAGACTTTGATTCTGGAATCCGCAGATCCTGTATAAACACAACCATCTGGAGAAACCACAAGCGCATTGATGGCGTCGTCGTGTGCTATAAAAGACTCAACGCACCTCAAGTCAGAAGGCCTCCAGATCTTCACCGTTCTGTCCCACGAAGCGGAGTATAAAATTCCATTTCCATCGGCTGAGAGAGCCGATATGGTATCCACATGTTCGATCCAGAGAACCTTCTTGTGCCTACGCACTTGAATATACTTGTTAGGATGTATGGCGTTCAACACATAATCCTTGAGTGTCGGCATGGTGGCCACCAGGGTATAGACTGCAGACCGCATTTTTTCACCACGTTTCCAAACTCTGATTCTGTGATCTTGATGCCCGCTGTATATCCTGTCGCCAGAAACCAGAATACACTTCACATCCCCATCCTCGTCGCCAAACATGCACTGCTCATCGAGATCCTCATTCCTCCATACTCGAATGCCATTGCCGGAGGATCCGCTGTACAGGAAATTGTCCGCCATTGCTAGAGAATATACGCACCCACCATGGCCTCTCAGCGTCGATAAACACTTCCTCCTCCGTGAGGCTGAGGTATTGCAAGAGAGGGATTGAGGTCATGCTACTGTGTGAACATAAACTCGTCTGGGGATGATTGCTTAGCTGAGAAGAGATACTGGATGCTGATGATTGCAGGCTCGTTGAAGACTGCGAGCTGCACTGCGCCATGAGGCAACTGCGACGGGATGCAGTAAAGCTCTTGGACAATCTAGTTTCGTTATCTATAATAGCGATGCTCATAGCTGAAAAATCCCTGATGTTCAGCGAGAGTAGGGCGCTTGCTCCACATTGGATACCAAATACTGATCAAATTTAGTATGTACCTTGCAATTTTCCAAAGTTGTAATTCTAAACAAGTAAACCCGATATCATGGAGAAAACACATCCAGCCACATCAGTTTACTTATTATAAGTCGCTCGATATAGATTCCACCATTCACAGTTTGCCGCCACTGGCCAGTTGTCCCCTCTTTGTACAAGTGGCTTCTTCTAACAAGACATATGCCTTCCTTTTTCTTTTAGTATTTGACCCCACTACCTGCATTTTCGATAAGGCGGAGGAGTGAGGCAATGAATGTGACAAAGGAAGGTGAGAGGTATAATGCTCTACTATCCAGGTTGCTTAATTAAGCCTAAACGTAGTTACATTAATTATTAATCAACGACTTCTATATTTCCCAGGAAGTTTTATTTTCATAAATGACATTAAAGTCATGGTCAAAGATGCAATAATTGAATCTACCGACTAACTTCTGGCACTTTGAATTAATGATGTAGAGGGTGGCATATCGCAATTCCCGTTTTTCTCCTACGTTGGCCTAATTTCATAATGTAATAAAACAATTCAAGTTAGGCATATTACAATTCCCGTTTTTCTACTACATTGGCCAAATTTCAAAATGTAATAAAATAATTCTAGTAATAAAATGAGACTAACGGCGACTTATCAACCCGCGGCTGAAGTGATCCTTGATATAGTTTCTCCAAAACTCTTACAAGTTTCAGAGACTATGATTTGCTATTTCGATTATGTATTTTATTTTCTTAACCAACGAACGCAAGCAGGAAGTTTTGTTTCCTCTTAATTCGCTTAAGAGATGCTCATGTTTTACACACGCGTGTAATTCGCATTCATCGGGATTGCCATTTGACCTAGATATATAATTGAAATATAGGAATTTAAATTTTATAAATTAATTTGCAATCAATAAATATTATATATAAGTAATTCATTAACCATACATAATGAATATTATACATAATCTCGAAGTACATGAGTCTTGAGTTAATTCATTAACCACGCTTTTTGTTTACGATGAATATAGCTTGGCTTCTTAGTTTTCATCTTGCCTGAATTTTCTCCATTTTATTAATAACATATGCATTTTTTATAACAGAATTTATAAAAAATAATTTAATAGATGACAGTATTTTTTATACTTTATCTTTATATTTGAGAATAAATAATCTAAGTTATATGATTTAAAAAATATTATTTTTAAGAACATTTATATCTAAATAAGTAGAATAAATACTCTATTTTAAATAAAATATTTAAATATTATAAAAATATATTATTTTAATATTATTAAATTTAACTAAATGTAATCCAAGAATATAAACAAAAGAGTCTTCAGGGAAAATTTATTTTAAGCTTATTATGCCATATAGTAAGATATAGGTAAATAAAGAGATGGGTATGATAGCCTTATTTTCTATGTAAACTATCTTAAGAACTTTTTCCAGTCCAAAAATCAGTCATAATCATTAAGAATTAAAGAGATGGATATGATAGCCTTATTTCTATGTAAACTATGTTAAGGAATTTTTGGAGTCCAAAAATCAGTCATAATCATTAAGAATTATGGAAGATGGATTTTTTTAAAGAAACAATGTTATTTTGGATTAAAAAAACATTCAAATTTCAAACTTTTTTTGTGTATATATTTTGAGCTATATTTTCTTATTCTTAAATATTTGATTATTTAATTTTTTTGTTTTGTTTTCTAATATCATGTTTTTGGGTTTTTGGAAGTTAGAATTATAATGCTGTGTATAGAAGTCATGTCATTTTTTGAATATCTTAAATATGATAAGAATGTGATGGCATTATTGTCATTGATTGCAAAGGAGCAATAATGTAGCAACAAGGCAAGGAACAACACATCAGGGTAAGGGTCAACAACAAGGTATGCAGGAGAAAAGTAGCAGCACAACAAGGCAAAGAGCAACAACAAGGTATGCAAGAGAAATGAACATAGGAGTAGTAAGGTAAAGGAGCAACAACAAGGAAATGAAAAGGAAAAGGAACAATAAGGAAATAAGAACAACAATGGGCATGAGAGCATTAGCATCAGAGAAAAGGAGCATAAATAAGTGATATGGCATGGTGATATGTTGGCATGTTTACATATTCTTAATATCATGGCACAATTGGTGCAAGAAACGTTTGCATATGGTGTGTTGATGACTTGATGCTTGTGTTGATGGTTTTGATAAGTCATGATGAGTCAGTGTAAGTAAAAGCATAAAGGAGTTCTAACATGCTTGGATAATGTTGCAGAGATTGTTTAAAGAAGAATTTGTGGTGGCACTAATTTGTTGTTGCGCTAAATTGTTGTGATGCAAGGCAAGACTCCATGACAACAAAAGAAAAAATCCATGGTATAAAATACAATACAAGGCTGAAGGCTATCAAGGAAATGGCATAAAGAAAAGATGGCTTTGAACATATTGATGACTGTGGAGAGTGAAGGTTGCATACATGTGCTTGCACTGCTTTCATATGTTGTGTGCATATTGCTTTCATTAGAGAGTACTTGCACTATGTGCATGAGTTGTAATCATATAATGTTACTTTTGGCATTATGTTGATATTGATGGATGAAATAATATCTGGTGGAGCACTTATTTATTTTCTAATATTCAAAATATGAAGAGCTTGGAAATGAATGAGTGGAAGGAAAAGAGTCAAGCTTATTCACTTCATATTCTTATGAGGAATAGAAACAACCATAAAAAAAATGTTTATAAAATATGTCATTTTGGAAGGCAAGTAGAGGATAGAGAGTGGGAGAATGTGTCGGAGCTATTTGAGGTATTATGCATTAGTTACCTCGCACATATGAAGCTAATGTGAAGCATATTTGAATGAAAGAAGACACAAAATGAAGATGGATATATGTAGAATCTATGACCAGGAAAACTAATATATTGATGTTTCTTGTTTTCATTAGGGGATTGTAGTCTCCTTTCAAGTATTGGCTTGATAAACATCAAGTTGGAGCCTTTTGAGGTAGGATCCATCTGTGGATTGTAGCCTACATAAAACATATGGGAGTTGGAATTTGCTTGCATGTTGCAGCTTGCATAAAATTGAGGTGGTGGCCTCTTATAGGTTGGAGCCCACATAAGATCATATATAATAAGGAGTAGGAGGTTGCCTTTGCATCACAACAATAATAATATTGTGTTTTTCTCCCTTTCCGGGTTTCCACATAAATCAGGTGTAAATATGCGTTGTTATTATGTGTTGATTTGATGTTTTGCTTATTACTTGCTAGTCACATATTCAATCTCTTGGACATTATTTGTTAAGTTGCTCATGTAATGTTTTAGTTAATGAGTCTAAAGAAAATATTTTAATGTCCATGAATATACTAAACTGTTTCAACCCCCCTCTAATTTTAGTCAAATTTTCATCAGAATGTTCATCACATCTTCAAATTTTTTAGAGATAGAAAGATAACAATTGGTAGTGAGCTATGAAAGTGATTTAACAATTGACTAAGTGGTTGACTAAATATTGCAGTACTTAGTTAATTAAATTAAGGTAGACTTTGGATACCACCCCTTCTTAGAATTTTGATCTCTCTAATCTACTAAGTGCTCCAACATCAACTCCTCCACCCATATCTAGAAAGTAAGGCTTATATGTAACACATTCAATTCTTTTATGAATACTATTAAATATAGATTCTATATGTTTAAGTCAGTTTTATGCATCTATGCTTCGAAACCTAATTTCATTAAATTTCCAATAATAAGGAAAGCTATAAATTAAGAAACTATAAAATTTGATTTTGAAACTGTGATTTTGAGTTTAAAGTGCAAAATTAGATTTTGAAAGTGTGAATATTGGGCTTTTATATTGTTTGTTTTGATTTCAAATATGTAGATTTTGATTATGAAATTGTTGTAGGTTTTAACCATGTCCATAAATTATCCGAAATCCAATTCTTAAAAGACAAAAATAAAACAATAGCGAGATCATAAAACATAAAATAGATATACATAGAGATTTTCCCCTTGATCCCAAACTGGGACTACGAGCTTGATTTTTCATTATATTCCTTTAAGCGTTACAACACATATATATACATTCCGAAGAATTCATAAAACCCAATCCATTGACTCCGGAATAGAACATAACCGTAATTCCCTTGACCAGATATTCAAAATACCATGAGAAGAAAACTATCATGCCCAAAACCATATGTAAACTCATGCACAAAACCATAGGCAGGTCTACCCACCTAATATAGGGTCAAAAAAAAGATTATGGGGGCTCTGCCACCCCCCTATGACCCCCCTGTTGCACCCATTGCAAGTGTGGGGGGCCCCTGCCCCCCTCTTATCCCTACTTCGCGCTTGTTTCTAATCGTGGAAAAAATATAATACACAACCAATAATTGTAAATTACAAATGAACATTTAAATTCACAAAGTGTGAATTTCAATTTAGAATTATATTCCAAAATATTTTCTTTATTATTTCATCACATATCGCTTTTGAATATACAAAATGTATGATAAATAATTTATTAATTCTTCATCTTTATTACATAATGTACACCATTCTAGTACATACCGGTATTTTTTACATATCATTATCCTGATTAAGAATTTTAATACGCATCTTAAATTTTGAAGATATCCTAACTTCCTCCTACCACCTTTTTTTTCCATACTTCTTCATCTTTCATTTTTATTATATATCCTAAGTAAGATTTCTGAACCCCTAGCATTTTTCCTTCTACTAAAAATTTTCCATAATAGGAATATCTCAAAAAATAATAAAGATTCAAAAGACACTTCCAAATAACTTAAAACAAGTGATGGTGACAATTATTGCATTATCATGTTATACTTTTTCAAAGCAATAATAATGTAGAAAAAGGTTACCTATAAACCAAATGTGAAGTGTATGAACGAACGAGTAATTTTTAACAACCTCACCATCTCAATCAAAAATAATATAATGTGTTTATTTTGGAAAAATTATTCGTAAAACCCAAATACAAAGCAAGGAGAAAAGATAATAGTGAGCATTATAGGTTTAAGTGAAGCAATATTTATTAATGAAAATCAGTAAACATATTATATAAAAATAAAATCGAGAATCCCTAAATTTAAACATAGTTACTAATAAAAAATAAAATAGTTGAAATGTTCCCTTCGACTGTCAGCTTTTCAACTTCTATCCATATCTAGAAACTAGGATTAAAACTACCAATTGTTTGGCCATTCAACAATATCCACAAATAAAATAAAATTGAAATTTTGGCGTACTTTGCTATAATGGTAGGTAAATCAATAAACTACTTGCCTATGTATAGTATTTTTAACATGATAAAAATATGTAACAAGATTTTTAAGGTTCAAAATCATAATTATTTTCTTTCATATCTTGAAAATCATTGTTGTAGACAAACTTTTCATATCGAATTAAAGTATTATCCTTTGAAGGGGTTATTTTTCTTTTATTGCTTCTTTTGTATCTTATATTTTTGAACTGAAATTATTATACTATTTTTGAATTTTGTGGAGCTACTTTTACGTTAGAGTAAAAAAAAATCAATGTGGAAATTCTTGACCTATATTTAGTTATGGAGAACCCTTCGCATCTCGCATAATACAGGTATAAAATGAATTCGATAAACATAAGATTAAAAATCATAGGCTAATATGAACAAACATAATATGGTTCAATAAATATAAGTTTAATAATCATAACCTAGTAAAAAATATATATAAATAAGAATAGATAGGATTAAAATGAAGCACCAAGATGAGAAATGGAAACCTTAAAATTTTCCATTCCTTACTTTAATATTTATATTCTTAGGAAAAAATTGTTTTGATGTTTAGGGTGAGCTCCATAATAGGTTCTTACCAATCTAATTGTTAGAAACCTAATCCGCTAAGAGTTGGCATGGTGGAATGTGAATAGTCTAAGGGAGTCCAATAGACCTTGGAATATGAAACCAAGGGTCATATGAATATATTATAAATTAATATCATTTGAATAGTAAAATCATCTCACGATTATCTTATATGTTGTCTATTCATGTATGTGTTTAATATGGTGTCATTATTTCAAAAAATCCATCACTGATCAAAATTGATAATGTAGTAAGGTTATGTTGAAGCCCATAGTGGAGATATTGTATAACCATTCATAAATGAGGGATAAAACACTATTATAGGACCCAATTAGTCTATATATAAGTTGGTATGGTAATCTTCAATCAAAATGTGGGCCTAGGTGTCATTAAAGTGTAGTGATTATTTTTTCTGGTTGCTTTAAATTATGTTTAGTTGTTAATGCTACTCCTTTTCCAATTATATTTATATCCTTACCTATTATCTACTTATCTTATTTTAACTATACCAAATATTAATTCTTTAGAATTAGGCAATTCAATTCCGAGACCAGATGAATTCAAATTGTTGTATATGGAGTTATTTTCTTGGGAAATGATAAATAATTTGATGATTGCATATTTATCAACATATTAATCATTATACAATAATTATAAGAGCATTCCACATTAATATTGATTAATTTATTATAATAAAACCATGAAATATTCATAAACTTGTGCAAATAGAAATATCTATAAGCCATTAGAATAAAATATTACCATACAAAAGGAGGCATATATATCTTCTGAAAAATTAATTGCATTAATCGACAGAAAGAACGTTCTTTACAAAATATTAAAAAAATGTGTCTTAATAAGAAATATCCAACCCCTCTCCTCGCCTCCGCCTTCTCCGAGTGTAGTTACTTATTTATATATTAAAAAATGCTTATAAAATTTAGGCAATTGGTAACCCCTATATTACCATTGAGGCATTAGGGCTTCTTCAAAGCAAACTAGTATTAGTGGGTCTTCCATATTGTGTGAATGAATATTACTTTTGGTATATGGGGGCTTTTGGGCTTGGGACTTTCAGGCTTCTTCAAATTTAGTGTTAGCTTCTTTCTTCTCTCTCTTTCAATGTTAGCAGTGTGAACCTATTTCAACTATGCAAGTTGTTGTTTTTGTTAATCCTAGAGAGGTTTTGAGAAAAAAATGTTTTGTTACTCAAACCTATATTTTTGTTCAACCTCCATCCATTTTTTCTTTTTCTTTCAATTATTCTTTCAACAATCTAACTGCCTAAGTTAATAACCCTACATTCGGAGATAAAATTTGTGTTATTTCCCTATTTACAAAAGTAATAGCTCTTATAATGGAGGTCGTCTCTACAATAACCTTATGATTAATTTTTCCAACAACATAGTTCCATATTATTCTTTTTTCATGACTCTATAAGATGTCTTCCTCTCCTACTGACATTTCTATTTTGATTCAAATAAATAAATTACGAATGACATCCCTTGTAGATTTTGTAATAATAGTCCCTTATTTCAACAACTTCATCACTTAGATCCCTTGGATTATCAACAATAGGAACATTTTTTGGTTGTTTGGTGATTGGAGGAATATAAAAAACAAGATTATGATTGATGACGGAGCTTTGCATCATATTGATTACTGGAGTATTTGCATGAGAAATATTATCTTGTGAAGAGGATTTAAGATAAGGCTCTAGGTATTTTTCCTTCCTGGCTTCCTCATCTAATTTACTTGACTCTACACATTTCTCTATTTTGGTGTTAGCATATCTTTCACTTTTTTTTGAATTCAACTCTGACCTACCTTTTATTTTCTCTTTAAGATTTAGCCTCAATATATTTATTTTCTAAGGCTTGAGCCTTTGTGTTTTCCTCATTTTCTTTGGTTTTTAAGATTGCATCATCTATGAATAATGTTGTTCTCTTTCCTTTTATCTACCCCCTTCTATAAGATATTGGATAGACAATATGTCCACTTCCTCCCTTTCCTCCACTCTCTTCCTTGACTCCTTGTATGCCAGGAAATATTGAAAGAGTAAGTCATTGCGAAGGGACTACTATTCATAGACATGATCAAGTTTCATTGATTTTCAATGTTATTTAATCATGTTCTGAGGTTTGTGTCTCCTAAAAGCACCAATTAGTAGCTTTAGCTCCTTGATACTACCTACTTCCTCTTTTTATTATGGGAACCTGGTTAGTGAATAATGACCAATTCTAATGGATAATCGTGGCCATGATTTCTTGGCATTGTTAGCGAAAACCAATGTTATTCTATAATATCCCAAAACTAGGATTAACAATAATAAAAGTGAAAAAAGACAAAAAACTATGGTAACAGAAAATACACCATCAAAAAATGCAAACTGGAGCAAAAAACAACTACTAAGCCATTTTATTAAAATACTAGAGATGAACGATAAGTACAACAATGCTTAAGAAGATAACACTCTAGCTGGCCCAGCTGGTCGGAACAACCCTCAGATTCTCCCACCCAAAACACTTCTCTGCTGTCGTTCTACTGGACCTTCCCTTTGTGATGCCCTGTTGGAAATTTTGTTGCTGGTTGACTTCGGATTATCAGTTGGGCCGCTTATACTGCTCAGAAAATTCTAGGAACTTTGGAAGCTGATCCTTGCCCAAAACCTAGAAAAACCTAGAAAGAGTTTCCTCTAATTCCAACCATCAAAATTTGACCATTTTTCCCCTAACTCCTATGGCTTCTAGTTGAGTAGGGACTGCGTCAATGAGATGATATACTGCTCAAACAATTTGTGAATTTAACCACAGACTCTACTAAAAAAACCTAGAAAAAACCAGAAAATTTGCGTCCTACTTTTGACTTCGGAAAATTGGCCCTATTGGGCTTGACTCACCCAACTGTTGGGAAATTCAAAATCCTAGTTGGAACTATTAGTAGATGTCTCCGAAATGATGCAAAAATCCCTGTTAATAGTTGGCTATCCTCCCCTCCAAATACTCCGGCTCAACTCCTCTTCTCTCCCACGCTTCCGACACTTCCTCTCCATTATATTGCGCAATCACTGCACAGTATCTGCTGTCTCTACGTAGTTCTGAAGGGACTACGATATATCCTACCTTTACGTAGTCTTGAAGGGAATACACACTCCTATTTCTAGTGTTTCAATCCCTCACCAAAGGCTGGAACTCATCTTCTGAGTAGGCACTCGAAGTCCCCTGAGGATGGGGTTGGCATATCTGCTCAGAGACACCCGTGTGCTAAACAGCACTGCAGACTTGGCTAAATAGCTCAAGCATGCTCTAGTAAAAATGACAAGAAGAAATTTGATGAATGAATGACTCCTCTCTATTTCCTCCCTTACCCCCTTTTTATTCTTGTGAAACCATAACATCCTTGGGTCCACTCATTAACTGCGCTACTACTTTGCCCCTTGGATTTCACAGTTGATGCACATCCTTGGGTCCACTCATTAAATTCATTTCTACTTGGCCCCTTGGCCTTCACACTTATTGCACTACCCTCTTGGCATCTTGGCCCCACAAGAGTTGTGTTATTTACTTTAACTCTAAGAAAGTGGTTTTATTCTAAATATTGGGTTTATAGTCCCTTCACCCCTTTATTTTCCTACTGAACTTTAGAAAAGAAAAATTTGGAAAATTTAATTTTCTAATTAGCTATATTCTAATTAGGAATATTACAATCCTCCCTGCCAAAACGTTGATTGTTCTCAAGCAACACCTAAACAAGCCTCATCTCTAGTTGATGCTCCCCCATTATCACTGAAAAATGTGTCTGGATCCCAGATGAGCCACTGAATCTTCCATATCCTATGCATCACTCTAATATGACAGGATCCCTTAATGCCAGGATCCAAAGCCATCCTGTCCAATATGAATCTCAACCTGCTCCACTCACCATCATGCCAAGAACAAGTAGCAGAAGCCTTCTAGTCATCATTACTGAGTAGGGAATCATGATAATATGGCACTATGCCCAAATCCTCATGTAGTATCCCTACCAAGTAGTCCATCATGCACACTCCAAGAGTAAACCCTCAAAGATACTGCCTAATCCTTACAGAGGTAGCGTTTCGCTCACATGAATGCCTCCTTATATCATCCCGCTGACTAGCCTGCCATACTAATCAATTCCCCCACTCCATCAGTGACTCACAAAGCCCAATGGAATATCTACATGATACCCCCATGTAGTATACAGTTCCCCCCTAAAGGTTATCGAGCTATGTAGAGTTTTAATACTCGAGTCCCCTGCTAGTCTCGTAGAGGTGCCACCATGCGGACACTGTGCCACTCTGACTGTGAGGTACTACCAATCAGGTCCAGATTGTATCCCTTTCCCTTGGGGCCTTGTGATGAAAATATGTGTAGCACAAGCTCATCTTGCTCGAGCGTCCCCATGATGCTGATATCCACCCATCCACTTACAATCATGACCCTGAGAAACATCAGTGGAAATATCAGTGCTCCCCCACATGTCAAACCCAAAGTGGATTGGATCATCGTCTACGTTGTCCCTGCTCATTAGATAGTGGAGTGGTCCACCTTCTCAACAAATCCCTAGATCCCCCAACTACGCTGGGAGATCCTAACTCCAACTCCAAATCCTCTCTGTAACCCATCTAACCCTTAGCTTTGACCCTTTTATGTAACCCCTGGGTGGACTCCAAGTATCAGGATTTTGTCCCAGGCATGCGTACTTGCCCTGATCCTGCCAGAAATTGTAGTAAAATCTGTTTTCCCAACTTCTGATGATAAATATGGACACTACTCAAAGTTTGGGTACCCTCCTGTAGATGAAATATACCATCCAACATCCCTCAATTGTGAGCCTAGGGGTGGAACATATGTGACCTTGGTAATCAACCACACCATCCCTAAGCCGGTATCCATCAACTCGTGCACCTATCAAGTGTCTCAATTGGAGAGCCTCCTTCTGGATCATGACACATGGTATATCATATGACTGCATATGGTGAACCTCCCATGCCATGCTGGCTGATTGGAGAGTGTCAAGGGGCAACAACCAAACAGCTCACATCTGAAAACCACATTCGAGGATGAGGGGTGGGTATGTCCCAAAGGCTGTGATCAAGAGTATACCTAAATGCTGAAGAGTAATCCTTCGTACAACACTCCCTCTGCCTTAAATCTATCGGTAACACCTTTGTAGCCTTCTCTCTACTAAACGTGGTGTCTCTAGATGCTCAACAATATCCTCATCAATACTAGGTGAGTTGCATCCCAGGGTACACCTAATGCCCCTTTCTATAAGTCCCCTAAAATGTAGGGTTCCTAAAAATGTAGCAAACATATGATCCTTTATAGGAGTGGCTCGTTACTATCAGCATTTTATAGAAGGATTTTCGAAAATTTCATTTCCCATAGCCTCCTTGCAGCGAAAGGGGCAAGTGTTTAATTGGACTAGTGAATTCCAATGTAGTTTCAGAAAGTCAAAACAAATGCTAACTAGAACTCCTGTCTTGAAAGTGACATATCCAAATTTAGAGTTTGAGGTTTGCATTGACGCCGACACGGAAGGAGTAGGAGAAGTGTTGTCACAAGACGAGAAGGTCATGACATATGAATTTAGAAATTTGAAAGATCATGAACAACGATATTTTTCATATGATCTAGAATTGACCGCAGTAATGCATGCACTCAAAATGTGGAGGCACTACTTATTAGGAAAAAGGTTTGTGCTGAAAATTGATCATAGTACCTTGAACATTTATTTTAAACAAGTTGTCTTGAATGCTCACCAAGCTAGATGGAATGCACTCCTCAGAAAATTTTACTTTGAAATGCATCGCGTTAAAGGAGAATAAAATAGGTTCGCCGATGCGTTAAGTATAAAACTACATTATGTGTATGAATTATACTTCAATCATGTGGAATTCAAGTTTCAGAAATAGCTGAAGGAGGCTGCAGCAAAAGATCCTGACTATCGGTTTCTATGGCAGTAAACACAAGATACAAAAAACCAAGGAAGACAATCGGACTATGCCATCGATAATGAACAACTATTGATATTCCAAGGAAAGATATATATTCCTAATCAACTTTGTTTAAAAGAGTTGATTCTAGATGAGTATCACAAATGTTCATATTCTAGACACCCCAACTATTAGAAAATCTTAACAACCATAAGAAAAGATTATTTTAAGCCTCGAATGCACAAAGACATCGTTGAATATTTGAATAAATATTTGGAATGCCAGAAGGATAAATTTTAGCATCAGCACCTAGCCAGTTTATTGCAACCCATACGAGTACCAGAGTGGAAGTGGGAAGTTATATCGTTGGATTTTATTATTGGCTTACCAAGATCAAAGAGACAAAATGACTCTATAATGGTAGTAGTTGATGGGTTGAACAAAGCAGCTCACTTTATTCTTGTACAGTCCAATTTTAAAACTGTACAGATTGATGACATCTTCATAAGGGATATATTCAGATTGCATGGCATTCCAAAAACATTCATCTCAAACAGAGATGTGAAGTTTACCTCGGCCTTTTGGAAGGCACTATTTCCCAGACTAAGCACACAGATCCAGTTTAGCATGACATATAATCCTTATATGAATGGGAAAATGGAACGGGTAAAAAAGACAGTGGAGGACATGCTTCAAATGTATGTAATGCAACAACCCACAAAATGGGAATATTATCGACATCTAGTGGAATTTTCCTACAACAGCGGGGGGTACCAGGAATCCCTCAAGATGAGCCCGTTTGAAGCGATATATGGTAGATAGTGACAAAAACCCATTAATTAGAGTAGTCTATAAACAAAACTAATGCTTGGACTAGAAATTTTGGCTTAGATGGTGCGATAATTTAAGAATATCCAAAAAAAATTAAAAGCTTCCTAGGATAGATAGAAGGTGTATGCGGATCGAAAGAGGACATATCGGGAATTCAAAGTGGGTGATCATGCTTATGTGAGAATTAGACCCAATAAGAGTACGTTAAGGTGAACTACCAATGCCATGTTGGCTCCCCGATTCTGTGGACCCTTTCAAATTTTGGAAAGGGTGGGGCCAGTAGCCTAACGGCTAGGTCTACCAGGACATATACGAGTGCAAAATGTGTTCCATGTGTTTGTGCTAAAAATATACATAGATGATCCGAAGCATGTAATATATTGGAAGAATATTCAAGTAGGAATGGAATGGGAATTAACATCTCTAAGGAAGATAAATGACTATTTATTAATTTAAAATTTTGTTGGCTGCAAGTTGAACTAGACGAAGAATTCCTAGTAGAACCTCAACGTATTCTGAATCAGAGAGAAATAATGCTTTGGAGGTGAGCCATCACCCAATTTAAAGTGCAATGGAAGCACTTTAGCCCAAAGGAGGTGACTAGGGAAGATGAAAACGTTTTGCGATAGGCATATACAAAAATTTTCACTGGAATGGCATAACACCGAGGATGGTGCTTATCTTAAGAAGGGGAAGATGTAACAACTAAATTGAATGTAATTTAACATAAAAATGTTTTTAATTTAGACATTGGAGTTATTTTAAATTAGTAGGATTAACAAGCATGTTAATCATGTTATGAACTAAATATTTTCTTTTGAATAAAGATTTAATTATGTTATGTTTCCATAAGTCTGATGGTAAAATTTTTCTAAGACTTGAAAGTATTTGATTAAGCAATTACTCACAGTTACCTTTCCTATGGGGATAAAAGGAAAATCATATATGAGGAAAGGAGTTTTCTGCAGGTGATAAGGAAAAACTAAGGAGCTGAAAGGAGAGACTATCCAGAGTTGGTGCAAAACCAGTGGAACTCTGCTAGGATAGGATAGGAGTCTTGAGGTAGGATAGAAGTCTTGAGATCCACCTCCTTGAAACACTTCTATGCAATCCTAATTTGGTGAGGAGCACGAGGGGAGGGGGCTGAGGACGTCATTGCCTCTCTCAAGGTTGGGCGGATTCCATGAGCTTTACTTATTTTAGATAAGTAAACTAGATTGGAAATAAATGGTTATTATCTTTAAAATATGTTTAGTCATATAAATAGGAAATTATGTGTATGTGAGTATCAATTTATAGGGTTAAGAAAATATTCTAAGTATGTGAATGTTTATTACATGATTAGTAAGGATTCGCTGAATGTGTTTTCAAGCAATTTTATTTTTTTGAAATTACTACTGTAAAATGAGATTTCTGGGAAAATAACAAATAGAAAGTTCCTAGATAATATTTGATGGAATTTAGTAATGAATAATGGGTTGGACAGTTAGTTCCCATGGGAAATGAACCCCAAACTGACAGTTTTCCCTGTAAATGAGAAAAATACTACACAAACTGAGGGAAAACCCTCTCGAGTTGGTCTCTTCACCCATTACAAATATTATATTACAGGAATAAATAACAAAGTTTCTAGGAAATCAATGACATAAAAAGAAAGTACTGAAAATCTAAATACCAACATTTAAATAATAGAATATACAAGATATTTTTCTATTTGTAATATATAGGATATACATAAGTATAGATATACAGTTTCTCAAAGTTACGAGAAGAACAGAGTGTTGTAAAACTAAACTGTGGATATAAGCCTCTTCAGAATGAGAGGAAACCAAGAATATAAGACATTTCTGTACATAATTTTTTAGCATAAACTATGAATTAGAGACATGAAAACCCAAAGGTAGAGCTATACAAAAAGGAATGCCAGAAGAATAAGATAATAACTTAAATTTTCTTTGCATATAACCATAAATTCATTTAATAACCAAAGGGAAGAATACCGATTGAGCCAGATTTTCATGAAGCATTACATATACATATAATAACTTGAATAAATATGGAACCAAATACAGTTAAAATTATTGAAAACCCTTACATTCCAACTGGCTGTGGTGACAGTGTCGACCCACAGGAAGAAATTACTCGGCGGTGGGAAAAAATAGAATATTACCGCAAATAAGTCACGCATATAAGTCCTTAATAGTGAAAACCTTAAGATATGAAAACATCAAAGATAATACTGATAATATCAAGCTTTGCACAGAGCTAAATCAAAAACTATAAATTTAATGGACAATCTCAAAAATACCAAAACTCTTGAAAATGGATTGGATTCACATTAACAGTACATACCCTTAAAGACCCTGATATTAAACCCTTAAGATAAATTTCTGCGACGAATAAGGGAGGCTACCTTGGAATGTCTTTGTGGACCTGTAAGGAAGCGAGAGTCATCAATTGGGTATGCCTCAGAGAACCCGAAAACACTGTGGGTACAGAGAGTCGAGATTTTACCTACATGACAAGTGAAAGGACCATTAACACGGAGATAAATAAATGTAAATCTTGCAGGGAAATGTAAATGATATACAAGAAAAATAAGCCAACTTACCTCGAGAGGAATAGGTACCGAGTTCCTCGCACATGTTCCATCGGTTAAAAAATTATATTATGAACAGAAAATGGGGATAAATGAATGAATAATCATAATGGTTGATAAAGGAAGAATATATAACTCACCATTGATGAAACGTGTGGAAGGAGCCATTCTGTCCATACCACAGTTCCAAGGACGTAGTGTGAGAATAACTCTCATGGTTACATCGTCGACGAACAGGTGGCCTGTACAAGGAGTTCTGGGAAAAACTCTTAAATTCCTCATATTCTAATGCAGAAATGGTACATAATGTAGAATCAAACTGAGGGCATAGAATAATGTGAAAGTGTAGAGCATAATGCAAATAGGAGAAGGGCTAGAGGCTTACCTTAGTCATAAAATCGGGAGAATGATAGAGGGCTTGTTGGAGTTGCAGAGTGCTAGAATCTAGAGAAAACAACCAAATAATAAATGTGGTTATGATTCGGGGGGTAGGGTAGTACCCTAACCCCCCCAGTGACCTTATCAACGATTGATCCAGAATTGAAATTAACAGTGGATGGTTGTACACTTGTCTCCATAAATCAGCAACATGTCAAATCAAAGCTACGACAGATCTGGGTAGAGGTAAAACTTATATTCAATCATTTAATAAATTATGCCAGTAGTCGGATAATCAAAATCGACATTGTTATTTTTACAATGAAAATCCAATGTTATATAAGAATTTTTGATCAACGTAGATGCAGGAGGAAAGATTAATAAAGGGACTCAAACCATTCAAAACCATTCAAATGTTTTAATGTTTATATTATAAGGACGATGGTAATTGATTGCCCATATATGAAATAAATATGTATAGTATGAATGTGTATAGTATAAGTGAGTATATTATAGGTATTAGTTATTGTCACAACATTGCTACTGTTTGGTGGCAGATGGAAAATCAAATCCTGAACATTGTAATTATTCATTTCTTGAAGTTGACTTATTAGAAGTAAAGTAGACTTGAATGCTATGAGTAATTTTTTTTTTTATTGTGAAAGGTAAATGTTATGAATGGACATTACAAATTTGGGCTTTCTGCGATCCCCATATATGACACTACAACGGGGAATTAAGATTTCTATGCTTCGAAAACTATATCGGCAACCATTAAAGCCCTCGGTTTCTCAACATTCTTGGGAACTTTTCCGAATTTGTGGATAAATAAAATAATAATTATATATAAAGCATGTGGATAAATAAAATTATAATTATATATAAAGTAAGTATACAATAATTATATATAAAGTAAGTATGAATGTTATTTTATATGAGTGTAATAAAGGTACTCACTTATTTGTACAATTGGTCAATATTTAATTCTTAAAATTAAAGGTCATGTAAAGTAGACTTAATAGTTTAGGTGGGTTGTTAACTCTCTCGCCACTCATGTTCAATTTCTTGAAATAACAAGACCTAGGGTGTATTGTTCTTGAATACAAGATGTCTCAATTGAACTCGTGTTATATCTAATTTCTGATTATTGATTTTTATATTAGCATTAGAAGTGGAAATTATATAATCAAGGTATACGAAGTTATCCTAGAAATCAATTTTAGCATAATACCAAAAACTCACAAGAAAAAAGTGAAAGGCTAGGCTAGATTTAGGAGATATCATTCAACTATGGACCACCTTGTTACACTTAGGAACGTTGTGGAGGAGTGTTATAATAATAAATTCAATACTAATGTGATCAGACTATACAAGAAGTTTATTGTCAAATTTAGCAAAAATTAGTACTAGATGAAAGAATTTAATTGTAATATAAGATATTACCAATATTGCCACTTCTCCCCTATCCTTTTTGTCATGTACATCTAAAAGTTAGAGATTTTTTTGGAGGAAAACGTGAATTGTCATCATGTCTCTAGCTAAAACATTCATTATCCTCCTCTTCATCCTGGAAATATTATTTCTATGTCAAGGAGTCTATATGGTCTTAGTAAGCAATTAAAATTTTGAAGGAATTTTCCTCTTGTATGGATATTACTATCAACATTGACAAAGTAGAGGCTATAGAAATAAAATCCAAAAATATTGGTTATGCCAATTACATGTGTGACAATAAAAATATGCAAGAAGTGACTTCATAGAAATGTTTCATAATTGATCTTCAATACAACTTAATTGGAAGTGCAACCTTGATAAAAGGATAAATGGAAGGTGAAAAGCTCATTATCAACTTGAAAATAGTTATAAATTATGGAACCTTGGTTTTAGTAAGAAGAAAATCCTCTTTTGACTCACTTTTGTTATTTTAAATGGTTATAGAGTTGGGGGTGCAACATCTCTAGCGATATTACATATAAAATTAGAATTAAAGTAAATAAACCATATCAAATCTTCCTTGTAGAAGCAAGTTTTATCCCCATTCCACACCAGATTATGGTTAGCTACTTAGTGTACAAGAACAATAAAAAAATTTGGAACAAAAAAGGTTTCCTAAGGGTTCTTCAAAGTCCATTCAATTACACTTGCAACTCAAATGATGTCAACATAAATACAACAAGTCTTATCTAATTCATTGGGATATAGAGGAAGATATCATCGTGCAAGATAAAAAAAATAATGTTAAAAATATTATTACATTCAAATTTAAGGAGAAATTGTCATGTGATAATAAATCAAACAAAATAAAAAATTTAAGAAACGATACGGACGTCTTCAACATTACTTTATAAGTTCAAAATCATGGCTCTATTTTAGGTAGTGTAAAGAATGAAATCAACATTAGTTTAGAATTTCAAAAGCATAGCTCTATTTTAACCAATGTAAAGAACAAAATCAACATCGCTAATATAAGAATAAATGTTCACGAGATCCATATTGAAATAAGGAATTAGACAATTGCTAAAATACCATGGGACTAAAGAATTTTTCATCTTTGTGACATTAAGAAAGTTCAAAATGAAAAATGCATTCTCTTAAACTATAGACACAAAATATATTTAATTTCAAAATATTTGTTATTATATTAAATTTCCTAATTCTAAAGCATACCAAATAGCTTGTTTGTTGTGAAATAAACTAAATCATCATCATTCAAAATCATAAAATTATTGTCATTAACTATAAAATTTGATAAAAAAAAATCATTGCGAAAATACTATTGATAATGATAATACTTATAATGTCAACTTCCTAAGCTTATTTTGGTCTTGAAAATAATTGTAAAAGACAAACCTTGTAAAGTGGGATAGAAAGAAGTTCCTCTTTGAAACTTTAGTCACTCCTATTATCTTATATGGATGTGAGGTTTGGGGTTGCAACATCTCTAGGGAATCCCGGAGAAAGGTTGAGAAAATCCAGAGGCATTTTATAACGTATAACCTTAAAATTAAAAACAATGCACCCTATCCTATTCTCCTTATGGAAGTGAGTCTTTCCCCTATCGATAGCCTAGCTATGACAAGGCTTCTGTTGTACAAGCACAAGCTCAATATCATAGGAAACCATAGAATTCCTAAGTTAGCTTTAAATTCCAGCCAAAACCACCTAAGGCTTAAGTGAGGTTGGTATAAAGACACGAGGGCATACTTAAAGCATTGGGAGATCGACAAGAATGTTGCATTTCAAAACACTAATAACATTAAAAAAATTGTTACTTCTAAGTTCAAATAAAAAATGTGGTGTGAGAGAGATCTAGCATCTAAAAGAAAATTGAGATATTATAAGGAGGTCATCAACCTCGCCTTAGAAGATCAAAAGTATCTCTCTGATTTAACTAGCTCAAAGAAGAAAATTAATATAACTAAGATTAGAACGAACTCTCATGAGCTCCATAGTGAAACAGGTCGTTGGACAGTTCCTAAAACACCATGGATGGAAAGGATCTGCCATCTCTGTGAGAATATGAACATCGAGGATGAAAATCACTTCCTCTTAGAGTGCGCAGCGTACAACCACATTAGAGCTCAATTTCATAATCTTGTTGCAATACTGACCTTCCTAGCCTTTTAAGATCTCAAAATTATAGTGAGCTTGAGAGGCTTCTCTCCAAGCTTTTTGAGCATAGGAATAAAATCTTAAATCAAATTAAATAACTCTTTTTTTTAGGTCTGATAGACCAAAAATTAGTGTCAGTGAAAGTTAACCATCATCATCATCATCAATATTAAAGTTTAAAATTTTCATTTCATATATCCTCATGGAATAAAATATATCAATATCTATTTAGAAAAAAATTAAAAATTATGGTTAAATATAAAAGATAATAAATATAATAAAAAAACTACGACCACAAATATTGGTAAGTCGATATTAATGTGTTTTTAAAAAGCAAAAATAAATATTAATATGATTTAAATTTATCAATATTTTGTAAAGATATTAAAAAATAATACATAAGTTTTGAATGGTTAAATGTGCGATAGATAAATATGATTTGAAAAAAAAAACTACCACTCTTTGTTATTAACCCTTTCAAGTTTGTATCAATGTGATTTAAATTTATTAATAGTTTGTAATAGAGATGTTAAAAAATAATATTTATTATATGTAATATATAAATTTGTTCTTGGGAAATTGCGAATTTTGTTTTTATAGTTATATTAATGTTGGAAAATAATTTATAATGAGAATAATTGTTTTTAGTTTTAGTAATTAGATTTTTTAATAAAAGTTTGATGAATTAAAAAGTTAAAAATTTCATTGGTAATTTTTTATTTTTTATTTTTTAACATAGATATTGTAATCTCTATTAAGATAGGTAAAAAAAACAAAAAATATATATTGAAATAGGTGTGTCTGATTAGCCATTCTTCATTATCCCGATGATGAATTACAGATGGTAGTTCGAAACGCGTCAGTCCTAAAATTCTCATGTGATTTCCCGAAAGATTTAATCTAACATGTTATGGATCACAGAAGCTTGCACTCTCAAATATTCAATACATTTTATAAAATCATTTCAAATTTTAATTAAAATTGTAAATTATAAATTTATATTAAAATATGCATAAAATCATCTGAAATTTTAATTAAAATTATAAATTATAAATTTCATATTAAAATATGTATTTTCTAAAAGTATATGGAGATAATATTATTAACCTTATTTATATATTTACATAGTTATTTTTAAAATTAGTTTAATAAACTCTATTAAAATTTATAACAAAAATTGTTTTATTGTATTTCTACATTAAATTATATTTTGAAATAAAAAAATATATATTTAAAATAACTATATATATATATATATATAATTTTTTTTTTAAGAAATCTTGTAATAGGAGTGTTTGGATTATGTTTTTGATGGTTGAAATGGATTTAGCATCATTGAAAACTTCAGGAGCACCTAAAATATTGAAATTTGATAGCTATAATCTGGATTTACAAAAATCCCTATCATTTTTCTTAAAATTTTATCTGAATTTCAATGATTTTCAAGGCAAAAAGACAACCTACTACACTGCTGCAAAAAAAATTGTTGGAACGTGACGACATCTTTGCCATATAATTTTGCTGTAATACATAATATAAACCAGAAATATTTTCATACTTGAAAAAAAAAAGTCACACTGTGTCTTCTGAGTACACACTCATGATACAGAGGGCAGATTAGTTACGCCATGTTTTCTGCTTGAAAATCCCAGGCGTTCTCAATGACCTGTGATTTGCAGGCATCCTCGTCATGATCATCAGAACGGCTAGTGTTCGAAGAAACCCACCAAACCTTAATGTCATGATCCAGGCCGCCGCTGTAGACGCGGCATCCCATCACAACAGCCGCAGAAACTGCAATGGACTTGACTGGCCCTCTGTGACCCTCTAAAACCGCGAAAATGTAATGCGCGCCGCAGTCGACTCTCTTCCAAACTCTGATAGTCTTATCCGCTGATCCACTGCATAAAAAATCGGCCACGGTCGCCAAGCAAAGGATCGCACGTTTATGCCCTGTCAAGCAGCCTGACACTGCCATCTGTCGGTCTTTTTGCTCCCTTTCCCACACAATGATGGACCGATCACAAGCTCCGGAGTATAGAATGGAACTATCGGGGCTGAGAGCCAGTGCATTGATGGCAGACTTGTGTCTCTCAAACGTAGCAACCAGAGAATGGTTTCTCTCGCCCGAGACCTTTGCCCAGACTTTGATTCTGGAATCCGCAGATCCTGTATAAACAAAACCATCTGGTGAAACCACTAGCGCATTGATGGCGTCGTCGTGTGCTCTAAAAGACTCAACGCACCTCAAGTCAGAAGGCCTCCAGATCTTCACCGTTCTGTCCCACGAAGCTGAGTATAAAAATCCATTTCTATCAACTGATAGAGCCGATATGGTATCCATATGTTCGATCCAGAGAACTTTCTTGTGTCTACGCACTTGAAAATACTTGCTAGGCTGTATGGCGTTCAACACATAATCCTTGAGTGTCGGCATGGTGGCCACCAGCGTATGGACTGCAGACCGCATTTTTTCACCACGTTTCCAAACTCTGATTCTGTGATCTTGATGCCCGCTGTATATCCTGTCGCCAGAAACGAGAATACACTTCACAGCCCCATCCCCGTGGCCGAACTTGCAGTGCTCATTGAGATCCTGATTCCTCCATACTCGAATGTCATTGCTGGAAGATCCGCTGTACAGGAAATTGTCCGCCAATGCTAGAGAATATACGCACCCAACATGGCCTCTCAGCGTAGATATGCATCGATAAACACTTCCTCCGCCGTGAGGCTGAGCTATTCCAAGAGAGGGGATTGAGGTCATGCTACTGTGTGAACATAAACTCGTCTGGGGATGATTGCTTAGCTGAGAAGATTGCTGTGATTGCTGATGATTGCAGGCTCGTTGAAGACTGCGAACTGCACTGAACCATGAGGCAACTGTGACGGGATGTAGTAAAGCTCTCGGGCAATCTAGTTTCGTTATCTATAATGGCGGTGCTCATAGCTGAAAAATCCCTGATGTTCAGCGAGAGTAGGGCGGTTGCTCGACATTGGATACCAAATGCTGATCAAATTTAGTATGTACCTTAAATTTTCCAAAGTTGTAATTCTAAACAAGTAAACCCAGCCACATCAGTTTACTTATTATAAGTTGCTCGATATAGATTCCACCATTCACAGTATGCCGCCACTGGCCAGTTGTCCACTCTTTGTACAAGTGCCTTCTTCTAACAAGACATATGCCTTCCTTTTTCTTTTAGTATTTGACCCCACTACCTGCATTTTCGATAAGGCAGAGGAGTGAGTGAGGCAATGGATGTGACAAAGGAAGGTGAGAGGTATAATGCTCTACAATGCAGGTTGCTTAATATGATTAAAGCCTAAACGTATTTACATTAATTATTAATCAACGACTTTTATATTTCCCGGGAAGTTTTATTTTCATAAATGACATTAAAGTCATGGTCAAAGATGCAATAATTGAATCTACCGACTAACTTCTGGCACTTTGAATTAATGATGTAGAGGGTTGGCCTAATTTCATAATGTAATAAAACAATTTAAGTTAGGCATATTACAATTCCCGTTTTTCTACTAGATTGGCCAAATTTCACAATGTAATAAAATAATTCTAGTAATAAAATAAGACTAACGGCGACTTATCAACCCGCGGCTGAAGTGATCATTTGATATAGTTTCTCCAAAACTCTTACAAGTTTCCGAGACTATGATTTGCTATTTCGAATATGTATTTTATTTTCTTAACCAACTAACGCAGCAGAAAGTTTTGTTTCCTCTTATTTCGCTTAGAGATGCTCATGTTTTACACACGCGTGTAATTCGCAATCAACGGGATTGCCATTTGACCTACATATATAATTGAAATATAGGAATACGCCTTACGACGTAATTAAATTGCAATGAATAAATATTATATATAAGTAATTAATTAATATAACATAATCTCGAAGTACAGGAGTCTTGAGTTAATTCATTAACCACGCTTTTTGTTTATGATGAATATAGCTTGGCTTCTTAGTTTTCGTCTGGCCTAAATTTTCTGCATTTTATTAATAACATATGCATTTTTTATAACAGTATCTATAAAAAATAATTTAATAGATGACAGTATTTTTTATATTTTATCTTTATATTTGAGGATAAATAATTTAAGTTATATGATTAAAAAATATTATTTTTAAGAACATTTAAATCTAAATAAGTAGAATAAATACTATATTTTAAATAAAATATTTAAATGTTATTAAAAAAAGTATTATTTTAATATTATTAAATTTAATTAAATGTTATCCAAGAATATAAACAAAAGAGTCTCTTTATCAAAATTATAATATTTCAATGGCACCACCAACTTTATAAAATAATCCAAACATAGCAATGAAACCATGAACTTGATAAAATAATCCGGAAACCATGTAATAGAAGGGCTAAGCCTAATCTAAAGACATCCCAAAAAATTAAACTTAAAGCACTTGGAATTCCTTGTAAACCTAAGCATTGGAAAGTGCACTGCTTAAATAATATTTTTTATCTTTTAATTTTGAAGTTGGACTTAATTTGTTGGAGCACTACGGAATTACTAGATTTGTTGTTCACGTAAAATGTTGTGAATTAAATGTTGTTAACAATAAAATGCTTTTACAAACCCCCATTGTTAGCAACGCATCCGGATGGCTCCAAGAACGATGGCTCCAAGAACACGTTGAAGACATCACAGGGTTTCCTTAGGGTTTCGAGTGTAAGCCGCCACAACTGACTGGTTTCCTCCATGGCAGCGTCCTCGGGAGGAGGGTTGCCACCCTCCTACCGCAATGTTACGAGCGACGACCATTCGCTGCGCCCACCCCATTCTGCAACTGTTTAGCAAAAGACTGCCCCTGTCTTGGGAGCAGAATGGCAAGCCAAAATGAAGGGACAATGCTTGCCAAGGGCAGTCAAGAAACCGATATTTTTTATCCCAGCGTCGAAGTTGGAAGAATACAGAGGATACATGAAAAATCATGCTCTAATCTGTAATTTTATAGGTATTTGGCCCTCAGAAAAGGATTTGCTAAAATGGATTCAAATAAAATGGCAGCCCAAGGGTCATATTGATATGAAATTTGGGGCAAAGGGTTTTTTCATAGTTATTTTTTCTAATTTACTAGATAAAGAACGCATTTTTGAGGGAGGGCCCTATTTTTACAGAAATGCTGGGCTTTTTCTCAAACATTGGGAGGAATGTTATAACCCTGAATAAGAGCAATTTCTGGCTACTCCTATTTGGGTATGGCTATTTGGGCTCCCTATGGACTTCTGGGACCCTGAAATTTTGGAAGGAATAGGAAATTCGTTAGGTACTTTTGTTAAAATAGCAGACTCCACTGCTCGTGTTCGTTATACATCCTTTGCTATAATCTGTGTTTATATGAATATCTCTGAACCCTTTCCAGAGATGATTGAACTGGAATATGAAGGTAAAGTCTGGCTTTGGCTTCTAAACTATGAGCATATCCATTTTCGCTGTCGTCGCTGTCATGAGTATGGACATTTGTACAAATATTTCTCCCTAAATGGCTCTGAACAACAACCTCCTCGCGTGCATGGCCTAGAGGAGAAACCTCGGCAGGATGATGAGGTGTTTGTTCCGGTAACTACTAAAAAACAGCCTCCTCGTTCAGGGAATACCGGCTCTGGTTCGGCTACAAAACAAAACCCTCCTATCTCGAAAAAAATAGAGAATAGGTACGAGGTTTTACAGGAAGAAGGCGAACTGTCAGCTATTGAGGTCGTAGCAGAGGGTTATGTGGAGGTTACACAGAAAACCCAATCTTCAAAGTGGAAAGAAGGGTAGGAAACGGATGCGCCAGAAGACAGTCCGCTGTAAGAACTTATCCCAATGGAGGTCGAACTACCCAAAGAATATTTGAGTGCAGAAGAGAAACTCTTGAAACGCCTCTTGTTTGAATGGAGGAATCTTGATGATCGATTCATTCTGGCAGACCAGAAGAAATTATATAAAGAAACTTTTGAACATTATCTCACAGTGCAAGCCCAGAAAGAAGTCCAAGAACGAGAACAATCAGCCAGCAAGAAGGTACCCCCTCCATCAAAACCGGCAAAAAAACAAGGACGACAAACCCTACAGGAATCAATACAGTTAGTTGGAGAAATGTTGATTAATATCGGGAAGATAATACTGTTAACAATGGTATTCCAACAACTACCCAAAAATCCCTAATCAAGGTGCTTTCCTGGGACATCATAGGTCTCAATAGTAAGGGTAAGCAGCGATATTTGAAAGACAGATTGAAGGTAGAGAAACCTCATGTCATGTTATTACAAGAGACAAAAGTCTCTGGGCAGAAGCTTCAATCTATAATTCAATCTTTCAAAATGCAATATGAGGTTATGGCTATTGACTCTGTGGGTACATCGTGGGGAATAGCCATCCTCTGGAATGTTGTTGAGATCAGTGCAGAGGGATGGATAGGTTTCCCCAGAATTTTAACAGTTACTTTCAGGTAGATTGGCTCTGAGGACAAGATCCTCATCTCGCCTGTCTATGGACCTCCAATTCCAGGAGAGCGAGCCGAGTTTTTGCAGAGTATACGAACATTGAGTACAATGCATAATGAAAATTATTGGCTTTTAGGTGGGGATTTTAATATGATTTTGAATCTCTCTAAAAAAAAGGGAGGGCTAAGAAGGGAGGATCCAGAAATGGCACTCTTTAGAGAGTTATTAAATGATCTACGCTTAGTCGATATCCCCACAGTTAATGGAAATTATACTTGGAATAACCGCAGTGGAGAACAACATCAGATTGCCTCTAGGTTAGATCGTTTTCTAGCTTCAGAAGCTCTAGTAAGTTTAGACATTTATTATGAAGTTGCTATTCTTCCTACCCTGGGATCAAACCATTGGCCGATCAGATTGGAGATTGATGTCAAGGCATGCCGACATAATCAACCTTTCAGGTTTGAACTCTTTTAGCTACGAGATCCTGGGTTTATCGAAAAGGTTAAAAATTGGTGGTATTCAAATATAGTCAGGGGTTGTAATAAGATGCATTCATTCCAGCTTCATTTGAAACAATTAAAAGATGAAATCAAACGCTGGAATCGTCTAGAATTTGGTAACATTCATCAGGATCAAATTCGACTGAATGAAAAAATGAAGGAGATTCAGCAGCAAATTATCCTCCATGGTCGAACATAGGAGTTAGCTCTAGAGGAAGGTCATACTCTCAGTCAACAAGAAGAGAGACATAAGCAAGAGGAGATATTGTGGAAATAGAAATCTCGAGTTAATTGGCTCAAAGAAGGAGACCGAAATACCAATTTTATTCACAAAGCTATGTTACAGCGACGCCAACATAATAGAATATTTTCTTTAAAAGCAACAAATGGGGAATGTTTAATCAAACACAAAGATATGGAGAGAGAGATGGTTACTCATTTTAAAGATCTACTTACAGAACCTCTCCCTAACCACCAGGCAGTTATTCAAAAGATAACTGCGCACATTACCACAGTGATTACTCGAGAGCAGAACCTTGCTCTGCTACGAGAAATTACTTTACAAGAGGTTGAAGAGGTGGTCTCGAATTTACCCAAGAATAAAGCCTCAGGGCTCGACGGGTTTACAAGTGAGTTTTTTAAAGCGGCCTGGCCATTCCTTGGTCCAGATATTTTAGAGGTTGTTGAAGAGTCTCGAAGGAATAAGATGGTGTATCCAGCTTTGAATGCTACCTTCCTTACCCTTATCCCCAAGCAACAAAATGCAGACACTCCAGTTGGCTTTAGGCCAATTTCTCTTTGTAACGTCATCTATAAAATTCTCTCCACTATCATGGTAAATCGCTTAAAACCTTTGCTGCACACTCTAATTTCTCTGGAACAAACTGGTTTTGTCAAAGGTAGACAAATCTTGGATGGAATAGTGGTCGCTTAGGAATAAATTCATTCACTCAAGAAAGATAAACGGAAAGTTCTGTTAATCAAGTTAGACTTGTCTAAAGCGTATGACCGCATTAGTTGGCAGTACCTGCTAGAGGTAATGCGAGCCATTGGGTTTGATGAAAGATGGCTTCAATGGTTACGCTCATTCATTTCCTCCCCGCATTTCTCAATCCTACTAAATGGTAGCCCTTCTGTTCCATTTAACAGCTCTCGAGGCGTCCGACAAGGTGACCCTCTCTCCCCATTTCTTTTCATTATCGCTGCAGAAGGACTAGGTAGACTCATTAAAGTGCATCTAGCTCAAGGGAAGTTACAAGGCTTAAAATTGTGGGGACCTCACCTTCCCTGACTCATCAGCAATTTGTTGATGATATCTTACTATTTTGTATGGCGCCACTGAGAGAATGTAAAGCCATCCTCAAAATTTTGGAAGTCTTCATGGCCGCTTCCGGTACTCAGATCAATAATGACAAGTCTAATGTCTACTTCTTCAACTATACTCTTGCGATGCAAAACTTTCTTGCAAGGACTTTAGGGTTCCAACGGGGCTCCTTCCCTTTGAAATACCTAGGTATGTTTTTAAATTCAGGCCCACTTCGGATAGCAGATTGGAAGGATATCCTCATAAGAGTGGAGAAAAGGATACAGAATTGGGCTTTCAGAGTCCTGAATGAACCCGGGCGGCTTATAATGTTAAAATTTGTGCTTCAAGCTTTACCACTATATCAGCTGTTCGAAAGAGCTTGCCCGAAAGGGATTTGTTCTCAATTGGTATGCATGTTCAAAAAAAAATTATGGCAGGGTGGCCAAGCTAACCGGAAATGGGCTCTTCTCTCCTAGGTTAAATTACTTAACCCGAAGGCTGCAGGTGGATTGGGCCTCCGTGATCCTTTCATCTTGAATAATGTGTTAGGAGCTAAACTCTAGTGGCGCTAGCTCTAGGGAGGGTCGAATCTTTGGAAGAATATTTGGAGAAAAAAATACGACATGCCACTCACAGTCTCTGGTCGATTGAAGGTAGATATGATCCTAAAAGGCTCTTCAATTTGGAATTTGGCAGCAATGAACAGATATTTAATTCGTTCTCACAGCTTTTGGGAAGTTAGAGAAGGATGTGTAGCTCTTTTTTGGGAAGACTCCTGGCAACAGCAGGAAAAACTGTTTAGCCGACTTGACTTGGGCGAAATTTTTCTATACACAAATACACCAAATCATCAGCTCATGCAACAATACTGGTGTCATAACCATACTGACTTTTGGTGGAAATGGAAAGACAAAACCTGGTGGCCAACAGCTCCTACAATGCAACAATGGGATAATCTTGCCAAAGAACTCAAAACACGAAAAATCAGACAAATTTCTAGTCTAGATATCCTCAGATGGGGATACTTGACAAAAGGGTTGTTCACAGTTAAAGAAGGCTATTATATTCAATCTCAACAAGCTTAGTATAATGTTAGGCCTTTATGGAAAAGAATCTGGGTATTGAAACATTGGCCCAAGGTGGAATATTTCTTATGGCTGGTAAGCCATCGCAAGATTCTGACATGGGGGAATCTACAGAAATGTGGAATGATAGGCCCTTCACACTGCTCCTTCTGTCACACTGAGATTGAAACGATAGAACACCTTCTCAACTCTTGCCCAATGGTGCAGCCGATCTAGAGAAACTTGGAACAATTTTTTCGGCAAACAGATAAAAACAATGATAGCATTACGAAAACCATTTGAAATTAGAGAAAAGGGAGGTTTCATTGTCAAGTGATCAATAGAGCATGGACTCTCTCATTTGGTTTCCTTCTTTGAAACATTTGGAAAGAAAGGAGTCACAAGATTTTCCAAGAAGCAGTGCAACCAATGCATAACATTTGGCAGTGTTCCATAGCTAATATTCGTGAAACTATCCTAGTAGAAAGTTGGTCGGATGAAGATTGGCAGACAGTGGGTATTGAATCTTAGATACTAGAGTACTTAAACCTTAAACCGCAGATGCTTTACAAAATTTTATGGAAGTACAGACCACCTAGTCAATCTATTGAGGAACACTGGCTACCTCCCCAACCAGGCTTTCTAAAACTTAATTATGATGGGGCTTTGAAAGGTAATCCGGGGAAAGCTGGTTCAGGAGGGATTTTCCACAACTCTTAGGGGGCAGTCTGCCAGTTTTATGCATTCGACTTGGGCCACGCCACAAATAATGAAGCAGAACTTATGGTGGTCAAACAAGGTATTCTCATAGCAATCAGAGAAAATGATTAGAGAATAATTGTTGAGGGAGATTCTGTAATGGTAACAGGTGTTCTCCAAAAGCTGCAGTAAGGCACACCCTGGGAGAAAATATCTCAAAGTTGGTGAACAACTGCTCTTATCGAAGAAGTGATCCAACTATTGAGACAGATTCAGTATTTGATCCAAAACCACATTAGACGAAAAGGTAATGCAACGGCGGATTATTTGGCTAATTAGGGATGCCAACATGTAGAGCGTTCCATAGATGCTTGTCCCGTAGACACCATCTGGGATGTTGAATTTCATTCTCTCCAATTGATTGTGAGTAAGGATCTCCAACCCCCCGATCGGGGTGTACATGTGTCAAGGAGGATATCTTAACCGTGGCAACCTGGCGTGTGCTCGTCCTCCTTGTAATTAAGGATCATAAAGATGCATATTCAGTTTAGCTCAATGAAGTGTGTGACCACTCAGATTTTCATGATTTTGCAGTGTGGCTAGGTTGTTTTGTCAGATCACCAAAGGAATGTTTCCGTTAAGGTAAGTGGGTTACCCCCCTCCCTTCAATCGTTCATGCAGTGCTTCTTGCGTGCAAGCGTTTGGAGGTAGCAGCAGAGGAAGCCGAGTGCTACTCAATCCGTCAACCACTCAACCTTTTCGGGGTATGTATCTGTTCCTCTACTCGTATTCATGGTGGAAATTTCCACGTTATGGTTCTAGTTGATGTATATTATGGATGTCTCGGTGCTGTTAATGATTCTATGCTCTGTTATTCCCATGTTCAAACCAGTTCAACCTTGCTTCCGTGAACCCTATATCTTGCAAGCCAACCTTTTTATTTGTGCTGTCATTCCGGGTTGTTCATGGCCGTGTTTACTACTAGTCGTTTCAGGCACTCATCGGGATAATTTGAGAAGGTTTAGAATTTGTTCAATTATGGTTTTTCTCTGTTGGGGTGGCAATTGGGTTGGGCTTCATATGCTAAATGTGTTCAATGCCCCTTTCATTCTTTGTCTTGTCCCTGCTTATACAGTGTGTTGGGTCATCATCATCTACACGCGGTCAACCCTGCTAAATGTTTTCTGGCCCAGTGTCTACCGGGATTGTTTTTGGAATTGGGTTTTGGAGTTCGCGGTCCTCTATTCCTCGACCAAACAATCTGTTTCTCTTCACAGCTTACCGAATTTGGCTCAAATGCTTCAAAGGCTCCCAGCTCTTTCTGTCTTTAGTATTGTTCCCGCATATCCAGTGTGCTCGGCCACCTTCTTCTGCACGCGATCAAATCTATTTAATGTTATCAGGCACATCTTCTACTGGGATTGTTTTCGGAATAGGGTTATGGGGTTTGCAATCCTCTGTTTCCTCGGTAGATATACTGTCTCTCCTCATTTTTTATAGAATTGGGTTCACTGGTTAAGTTTTCTTTGCTCCTCTGATAGACACGCTATCTCTACTCAAAGGGTGTGCATTGGATGTTTAGACGTTGTTACTCATTCCCTCATTGTTCCATCCTGCTTGTTTGTGTTACTTAATAGGCTTCTTCCAACCATGGGGAAGCGTCGATCATGTTCTGAGGCTGCTAAAGGCAAAAAGAAGGCCCAGTTTGAGCCTGTTCCTAAGAAGCATGGTCGGAAATCCAACCACGAGCATCTGGAGACCCTTGCAGCTAATTATGTGATGGGTAATTCTTCAACTGTTCGCCAAGAAATACGTGGCTGGGAAAGGGATATACAGACTGACCCTGAAGATAATGAAGCGGAAGCTAAGATCTTAGATCTCATCACTGACCCTGGAAATACTTGTGGCCATCTTACTTTATTCCATTAGACTATCCATACATACTGGATAGTCAATTGACTTATAGAAAAGGCTATTCATAGTTTCCCTCCCATCCAAGTTAAGACAGACCCACCAAAGATAGAACCTCGCCTTCAAGACCTGCTTCAGGACATACAGAACCAGCTACAGCATATCAAGATCACTCAATATCAGGCAACTGATCGAATTAGCAGATTGGATGATCGAGTAGGCTGTATGGAGAAGCTGCTCTAGTAGTTGCAACAAGTTGATATGCCTGGGTCTACAGTGAAAGACCTAGCTCTAGTTTCCTCATCAGATGGCTAGTTTTTTTCCTTATTATGCTCTTTGATGCACTTATTAGTTGTATATGAACTCTTTTTATTTCATAAGTATGTTGATACTTCAGTAGTAGGACAAATAGCTCATGTGACTTATAGACGAATGAAACAATTTCAATTTTGGTTTTCTTTTCATGCTTTGATGTGGCCAACAGACCTGGTTTCCTACGGGCAGGTTGAGGCCATAGACAAAATTTTATATTTTGTAGCCTGTCCTATATTTATAAATAGAAAATAGTGTCGTCCCACCAAATTTACAAAAAAAAAAAAAAACCATAAAATGCTTTTGGGTAAAGGGAAAATTTATTTTAAATCTATTGTGTCATATATTAAGATATAGGTGAATAAAGAGATGGGTATGATAGCCTTATTTTCTATGTAAACTATCTTAAGGACTTTTTGGAGTCCAAAAATTAGTCATAATCATTAAGAAGTAAAGAGGAATTAAAGAGATGGATATGATAGCCTTATTTTCTATGTAAACTACGTTAAGAAATTTTTGGAGTTCAAAAATCAGTCATAATCATTAAGAATTATGGAACATGAATTTTTTTTGAAACAATGTTATTTAGGAGAAAAAAATATTCAAATTTCAAACTTTTTTCCTTCTTATTTTATTTTATGAGTATATATTTTGAGCTATATTTTCTTATTCTTAAATATTTGATTATTTAACATTTTTGTTTTGTTTTTTAATATCATGTTTTTGGGTTTTTGGAAGTTAGAATTATAATGTTGTGTATAGAAGTAATGTCTTTTTTTGAATATTTAAACTAGAATGTGATAAGAATGTGATGGCATTATTTTCATTGATGGCAACGGAGCAATAAATTAGCAACAAGGCAAGGAACAACACATCAGGGTAAGGATCAATAACAAGGTATGCAAGAGAAATGAACATAGGAGCAGTAAGGTAAAGGAGCAACAACAAGGAAATGCAAAGGAAAAGGAAAAATAAGCAAACAAGAACAACAAGGGATGCGAGAGCATTAGCATCAAAGAAAAGGAGAAGAAATAAGTGATATGGCATGGTGATATGTTGACATGTTTGCATATTCTTAATATCATGGCACAATTGGTGCAAGAAATGTTTGCATATGGTGTGTTGATGGTTTGATGCTTGTGTTGATGGTTTTGATAAGTCATGATGAGTTAGTTTAAGTAAAAGCATACATAAGTTCTAATATGCTTGGATAATGTTGCAGAGATTGTTTAATGAAGAATTTGTGGTGACAGTAGTTTGTTGTTGTGCTGAATTGTTGTGATGCAAGGCAAGACTCAATGACAATAAAATAAAAAATTCATGGTAGAAAATACAATACAAGGATCAATGTTATCGGGGCAATGACATAAATAAAATATGGCTTTGAACATATTTATGACTTTGGAGAGTGAAGGTTGCATACATCTGCTTGCAATGATTTCATATGTTGTGTGAATATTGCTTTCGTTAGAGAGTGCTTGGACTATGTGCATGAGTTGTAACCATATAATGTTACTTTTGGCATTATGTTGATATTGATGGATGAAATAATGTGGTGGAGCACTCATTTATTTTCTAATATTCAAAATATGAAGAGCTTTGAAACCAATGAGTGGAAGGAAAAGATTCAAGCTTATTCACTTCATATTCTTATGAGGAATACAAACAACCAACAAAAAAATGTTTATAAAATATGTGATTTTGGAAGGCAAGTAGAGGTTAGAGAGTGGGAGAATGTGTGAGAGTTGTTTGAGGTATTATGCATTACTCGCATATATGAAGCTAATGTGAAGCATATTTGAATGAAAGAAGATGCAGAAATGAGGATGGATATATGCAGAATCTATGACCAGGAAAACCAACACATTGTTGTTTCTTGTTTGCATTAGGGGATTGTAGTCTCCTTTCAAGTAGTGGCTTGATAAAGATAATTTTGGAGCCTTTTGAGGTACGATACATCTGTGGATTGTAGCCTACATAAAACATATGGGAGTTGGAGCTTCCTTGCATGTTGCATCTTGCAGAAAATTGAGGTAGCAACTTCTTGTAGGTTGGAGCCTACATAAGATCAGATACAATAAGGAGTAGGAGCTTTCCTTTGCATCACAATAATAATAATATTTTGTTTTTATCCCTTTCTGGGTTTCCACATATATCTGGTGTAAATATGCGTTGTTATTATGTGTTGATGTGATGTTTTTCTTATTACTTACTGGTAACATATTCAATCTCCTGGCCATTATTTGTTAAGTTTCTCATGTAATGTTTTACTTAATGAGTCTAATGAAAATATTTTAATGTCCATGAATATACTAAACCAATTCAACCCCCCTCTCAATTTAGTCAAATTTTCATCAGAATGTTCATCACATCTACAACTTTTTTAGAGATAGAAAGTTAACAATTGGTAGTGAACTACGAAAGTGATTTAACAATTGACTGAGTGGTTGACTAGGTATTGCACTACTTAGTTAATTAAATTAAGTTAGACTTTGGATACCACATATTCTTATAATTTTTATCTCTCTAATACACTAAGTGCTCCAACATCAACTCCTCCACCCATATCTGGCAAGCAAGGCTTATATGTAACACATTAAATTCTTTTATGAATATTACTAAATATAGATTTTATATGTTTAAGTCAGTTTTAGTCATCTATGCTTCGAAACATAATTTCATTAAATTTCCAATAATAAGGAAAGGTATAAAATAGGAAACTATAAACTTTGATTTTGAAACTGTGATTTTTAGTTTAAAGTGCAAAATTAGATTTTGAAATTGTGAATATTGGGTTTTTAAATTGTTTGTTTTGATTTCAAATATCTAGACTTTGATTATGAAATCGTTGTAGGTTTTAACCATGTACAAAAATTATCTGCAAACGAATTCTTAAAAGACAGAAAATAAACAATAGCGAGATCATAAAAAATAAAATAGATATACACAGAGATTTTCCCCTTGATCCCAAACTGGGACTACGAGCTTGATTTTTCATCATATTCCTTTAAGTGTTACAACACATATATATACATTATGGAGCATTCATAAAACCCAATCCATTAACTCTGGAATAGAACATAACCGTAATTCCCTTGACCAGATCTTCAAAATACCATGAAAAGAAAACCATCATGCCCAAAATCATGTGTAAACTCATGCACAAAACCATAGGCAGGTCTTCCCACCTAATATACGGTTAAAAAAAATTTATGGGGGCTCTGCCACCCCCCTATGACCCTTCTGTCGCGCCCATCACAAGCGTGCGGGGCTCCCGGCCCCCTCTTACCCCCGCTTTGCGTCTATTTCTAATCATAGAAAAAACATAACACACAACCAACAATTATAAATTACAAATGAATATTTTAATTCACAAAATGTGAATTTCAATTTAAAATTATATTCCAAAGTATTTTATTTATTGTTTCATCACATATCACTTTTGAATATAAAAAATATACGATAAATCATTTATCAATTCATTGTCTTTATTACACAATGTACACCATTCTAATACATACCGATATTTTTTACATACTATTATCCTGAATAAAATTTTTAATACACATCTTAAATTTTGAAAATATCCTAACTTCCTCCCACCATTTTTTTCCATGCTTGTTTATCTTTCATTTTTATTGTAAGTCCTAAGTAATATTTCTGAACCCCTAGAATTTTTTCCTTCTACTAAGAATTTCCCGTATTGAATCTAAAAATGTGATTCTAATGACTTTGATTTTTTGTGTATTAATGCATAATATGAATATCTCAAAAAATAATAAATATTTAAGAGACATCGAAATAACTTAAAACAAGTGATGGTGAAAATTATTGCATTATCATGTTATACTTTTTCAAAGCAATAATAATGTAGAAAAAGGTTACCTATAAACCAAATGTGAAGTGTATGAACGAACGAGTATTTTTTAACAACCTCACCCTCTCAATAAAAAATAATATAATGTGTTTATTTTGGAAAAATTATTCGTAAAACCCAAATACAAAGCGAGGAGAAAAGATAATAGTGAACATTATAGGTTTAAGTGAAGCAATATTTATTAATGAAAATCAGTAAACATATTATATAAAAATATAATCACGAATATATTAACTAAATGATATCATTCAAAAATGGAGGTTATATGGCTCTATTTTATATTATAGAATGAAAAAATTATACAACCATAACTAGTCTAAAAATTAAATATGTGTAGGATGAATCTCAACACTTCCTTTATCCCGAAAATTAAACATAGTTACTAATAAAAAAATAAAATCGTTGAAATGTTCCCTTGGACTATCAGCTTTTCAACTTCTATCCATATCTAAAAACTAGGAGAGAAATTAAAACTACCAATTGTTTGACCATCCAACAATATCCACAAATAAAATAACATTGAAATTTTGGCGTACTTTGCTATAATGGTAGGTAAAGCAATAAACTCCTTGTCTATGTATAGTATTTTTAATATGATAAAAATACGCAGCAACAAGATTTTCAAGGTTCAAAACCATAATTACTTTCTTTCATATCTTGAAAATCATTGTTTTAGACAAACTTTTCAAATCCAATTAAAGTATTATCCTTCGAAGGTTCTTTTTCTTTTATTGCTTCTTTTGTATCTTATATTTTTGAATTGAAACTATTATACTATTTAAAGATAAAAAGAAGTATATAACTAAACAAATATTTTAACTTAATTTTCTTATTCCAATGTCAAATATAAAAAAGTCTTTGAATTTTGTGGAGCTAGATTTACCTTAGAGTCAAAACAATCAATGTGGAAACTCTTAACTTATATTTAGTCATGGAGAACCCTTGGAATCTTGCATACTATAAGTATAAGATGAATTCAATAAATATAAGATTAAAAATCATATGCTAATATGAACATAATATGGTTTAATAAATGTAAGTTTAATAATGATAACCTAGTAAAAAAATGATCTATAAATAAGAATTGATAGGATTAAAATGAAGCACCAAGATGAGAAATGGAAACCTTAAAATTTTCCATTCCTTAGTTTAAGGATATAATATTCTTAGGAAAACACTGTTCCGATGTTTAGGGTGAGCTCCATAATATGTTCTTACCAATCTAATTGTTAGACACCTAATCCTCTAAGGGTTGGTGTGATGTTGGTGTGATGGAATGTGAATAGTCTAAGGGAGTCCAATAGACCTTGGAAAATGAAACCAAGGGTCATATGAATGTATTATAAATTCATATCATTTGAATAGTAAAATCATCTCACGATTATCTTATATGTTGTCTATTCATGTATGTGTTTAAGATGGTATTATTATTTCAAAAAAGCCATCACTGATCAAAATTGATAATGTAGTAAGGTTATGTTTAAGCCCATAGTGGAGATATTGTATAACCATTCATAAACGAGGGATAAAATACTATTAGAAGCCCCAATTAGTCTATATATAATTTGGTATGGTAATCTTCAATCAAAGTGTGGGCCTAGGTGTCATTAAAGTGTAGGGATTATTTTTTCTGGTTGCTTTAAATTATGTTTAGCTGTTAATGCTACTCCTTTTCCAATTATATTTATATCCTTACCTCTTATCTACTTATCTTATTTTAACTATACCAAATATTAATTCTTTAGAATTAGGGATTTCAATTCCTAGACCAGATGAATTCAAATTGTTGTCTATGGAGTTATTTTCTTGAGAAATGATAAAAAAATTGATGATTGCGTATTTATCAACATATTAATCATTACACAATAATTATAAGAGTAATCCACATTAATATTGATTAATTGATTATAATAAAACCATGAAATATTCATAAAATTATGAAAATAGAAAATATCTATAAACCATTAGAATAAAGTATTACCATACAAAAGGGGGCATATATATCTTCTGAAAAATTATTTGCATTAATCGGCAGAAAGAACGTTATTTACAAAATATTGACAAAAGGTATCTTAACAAGAAATATCCAACCTCTCTCCTCGCCTCCCCCTTATCCGAGTGTAGTTACTTATTTATATATTATAAAATGCTTATAAACTTTAGGCAATTGGTAAACCCTATATTACCATTGCGACATTAGGACTTCTTCAAGGGAAACTGGTATTAGTGGGTCTTCCATCTTGTGTGAATGAATATTACTTTTGGTATATGGGGACTTTTTGGCTTGGGCGTTTCAGGGTTCTTCAAATTTAGTGTTAAATTCTTTCTTCTCTCTCTTTCAATGATTTTATCTTAGCAGTGTGAACCTATTTCAACTATGCAAGTTGTTGTTTTTGTTAATCCTAGAGAGATTCTGAGAGAAAAATGTTGTTACTCAAACCTATCTTTTTGCTCAACCTCATCCATTTCTTCTTCTTCTTTCAATTATTCTTGCAAAAATCTAACTACATGAGTTAATAACCCTACATTCGTAGATAAAATTTGTGTTATTTCCTTATTTACAAAAGTAAGAGCTCCTATAATGGAGGTGGTCTCTACAATAACCTTATGAGTAATTTTTCCAACAACATAGTTCCATATTATTCTTTTTTCAGGACTCTCTAAGATTTCTTCCTCTCCTGCTAACATTTCTATTTTTCTTCACTTAAATAAATTACGAATGACATCCCTTGTAGATTTTGTAATAATAATCCCCTATTTCAACAACTTCATCACTTAGATCCCTTGGATTATCAACAATAGGAACATTTATTGGTTGTTTAGTGGTTGGAGGAATATAAAAAAGAGGATTATGATTGATGATGGAGCTTTGCATCATATTGATTACTAGAGTATTTTCATGAGCAATATTCTCTTGTCAAGTGGATTTAAGATAAGGCTCTAGGTATTTTTCATTCCTAACTTCCTCATGTAATTTAATTGACTCTTCACATTTCTCTATTTTGGTGTTAGCATCTCTTTCGCTTGTTTTGAATTCAACTCTGACCTACCTTTTATTTTCTCTTTAAGATTTAGCCTCAATATATTTATTTTCTAAGGCATTAGCCTTTGTGTTTTCCTCATTTTATTTGGTTTTTAAGATTGCATCAATCTATGAATAATGATGTTTTCTTTCCTTTTATCTATCCCCTTCTACAAGATATTGGATAGACAATATGTCCACTTCCTCCCTTTCCTCCACTCTCTTCCTTGACTCCTTGTATGCCAGGAAATATTGAAAGAGTAAGTCATTGGGAAGGGACTATTGTTCATAGAAATGATAAAGTTTCATTGATTTTCAATGTTATTTAATCATGTTGTGAGGTTTGTGTCTCCTAAAAGCACACGTTGGTAGCTTTAGCTCCTTGATACTACCTACTTCCTTTTTTTATTATGGGAACTTAGTTAGTGAATAGTGACCAATTCTAATGGAGAATACTGACCATGATTTCTTGGAATTTTTAGCAAAAACCAATGTTCTTCTATAATATCCCAAAACTAGGATTAATAGTAATAAGAGTGAAAATAGACAAAAAGCTACGGTAACATAAAATACACCATCGAAAAATGCAAATTGGAGCCAAAAAAAACTGCTGAGCCATTTTATTAAAATACTAGAGATGAAAAATAAGTACAACAGTGCTCAAGAAGATAACACTCTAGCCGGCTAAGCTAGTTGGAATAGCCCTCAAATTCTCCCACCCAAAACTCTGCTCTACTCTTATTCTGCTGGACTCTCCCTCTGTGGTGCCCTGTTGGAAATGTTGTTGTTGGTTGACTTTGGACTATCGGTTGGGCCACTTATACTGCTAAGAAAATTCTAGGAACTTTGGAAGCTGATCCTTGCCCAAAACCCAGAAAAACCTAGAATGAGTTTCCTCTAATTCCAACCATCAAAATTTGACCCTTTTTCCCCTAACTCCTCTCGCTCCTAGCTGATTCGGGACTGCGTCAATGAGATGATATACTGCTCAGAAAATTTAAGGGCCTTAACCAAGGAATCTACTCAAAAAACTGAGAAAAACCCAGAAAATATGTGTCCTAGTTTTGACTTCAGAAAATTGGCCCTATTGGGCTTGACTCACCCAACTGTTGGGAAATTCAAAATCTTGGCTAGAACTATTGGTAGATGTATCCAAAATGAAGAAAAATTCCCTTTTAAGATTTGGCTAGCCTCCCCTCCAAATACTTTGGCTAAAATTCTCTTCTCTCCCATGCTTCCGACACTTCCTTTCCATTATAATGCGCAATAACTGCACAGTCTCTACTACCTATACACAGTTTTGAAGGGACTACACTCTATCCTCCCTTTATGAAGTCTTGAAGGGACTACATAATTCTATTTCCAGTGTTTCAATCCCTCACCAAAGGCTAGAAATCCTCTCCTTAGCGGGCACTTGAAGTCCCCCGAGGATGAGGTTGGGATATCCACTCGGAGACACCCGTGTGCTAAACAGCAGTGCAGACTTTGCTAAATAGCTCAATCGTGCTCTAGTCAAAATGACAAGAAGAAATTTGATGAATGAATGACTCCTCTCTATTGCTTCCCTCACCCCTTTTTTATTCTTGTGAAACCCTAACATCCTTGGGTCCACTCATTAACTACGCTGCTACTTGGCCTCTTGGCTTTCACACTTGATGCACATCCTTGGGTCCACTCATTAAATACAATTCTACTTGGCCCCTTGGCTTTCACACTTACTACACTTCCCTCTTCGCCTCTTGGCCCCAAAAGAGCTACGTTATCTACTTTAACTCTAAGAAAGTGGTTTTATTCTAAATGTTTGGTTTACAGGTCCCTTCACCCCTTTATTCTGGTAATGAACTTTAGAAAAGCAAAATTTGGCAAACTTTAATAGTCTAATTAGCTATATGCTAATTAGGAATATTACAATCCTCCCTTCCAAAACGTTGATTTTCCTCAAGCAACGCCTAAACAAGCGTCATCTCTAGTTGATGCTCCCCCACTGTCACTGAAAAATTTGTATGGGTCCCAGATGAGCCACTGAATCTTCCCTGTCCTATGCATTGCTCTAATATGAAGGGATCCCTCAATGCTAGGATTCAAAGCCATCCTGTCCAATATGAAGCTCCACCTACTCCACTCACCATCCTGCCAAGAACAAGTAGCAGAAGCCCTCTAGTCATCATTACTGAGTAGGGAATCATGATAATATGGCATTATGCCCAAATCCTCACGTAATATCCCTTCCAAGTAGTCCATCATGCGCACTCCAAGAGTAAACCCTTGAAGATACCACCTAATCCTTACAGAGGTAGTGCCTCGCTCACATGAACTCCTCCTTATATCATCCCGTTGACTAGTTTTCCATACTAATGAATTTCCCCACTTCATTAGTGACTCGGAAAGCCCAATAGAATATCTACATGATACCCCCATGTAGTATGCAGTTCACCCCTAAAGGTTATCGAGCTATGTAGAGTTGTAATGCTTGAGTCCCCTGCTAGTCTTGTAGAGGTGCCACCATGCTAACACTGTGCCACTCTGACTGTGAGATACTACCAATTAGGTGCATATTGTATCCCTTTCTCCTGGGGCCTTGTGGTGAAAATATGTGTAGGACAAGCTCATCCTGCCTGAGCATCCCCATGATGCTGATATCCACCCATTCACTTTCGATCATCACCCTAAGAAACAACATGATAAGTCTGCCTCTCCATGTAGTGGAAATATTAGTGCTCCCCCACATGTCAAACCCAAAGTGGACTGGATCATCGTTTGTGCTATCCCTGCTCATCAGACAATGGAGTGATCCACCTTCCCAACAAATCCCTAGATCCCCCAACCATACTGGGAGCTCCTAACTTCAACTCCAACTCCTCTCTAGAACCCATATAACCCTCGGCTTTTACCATTGTATGTATCCCCTGGGTGGACTCCAAGTATCAAGAGTCTATCCCACGCATGCATACTTTCCCTGCTCCAGCCAGAACTTGTAGTAAAATCCGTTGTCCCAACTCCTAATGATAAATATGGACATTGCTCGGAGTCTGGATACCCTCCTGTAGACGAATTATACCATCCAACGTCCCTCAAATGTGAGCCTAAGGGTGGAACATATGCGACCTTGGCAATCAACCACGCCATCCCTAAGCCAGTATCCATCAACTCGTGCACCTGCCAAGTGTCTCAGTTGGAGAGTCTCCTTCTATATCATGACACATGGTATATCATCTGACTACCTAGGGTGAGCCTACCATGCCGTGATGGCTGATTGGAGAGTGTTAAGGGGCAACAACCAAACAGTTCACATCTGAAAACCACACTCGAGGATGAGGGGGGGTATGTCCCAAAGGCTGTGATCAAGAGTATACCTGAATGCTGAAGAGTAATCCTTTGGACGATACTCCCTCTACCTTGAATCTTCCGGTAACACCCTCGTAGCCCTGTATCTACTGAACGTGGTGTCTCTAGATGCTCAACAATATCCTCATCAATACTAAGTGAGCTGCAACCTAGGGTACACCTAATGCCCCTGTCCATAAGTCCCCTTGGAGGCAAAGCTCCAAGTGCCTACTGCACCGTATCATGGGTCACTGCATAATACCAAGTGTCTCTGCACTCCTCATCATGCCATTGTATGCTGCAACCTGCCCCTGTACACCATTGGATACTACCGGTTACAACTATAACATCATGTATCGTCATGTATCCCTCCTGTGTCACTACACATCTTGCTCCCCACATCTACCCAACACGATGTGAGGCACTCCTACTCCACAATGTAGTCTGAAATACTACAACACACCCCCATGCATCTCCATTCTCCTCTACAGGCCACTATTCCTCGCTGCATAGCCCTGCACACCCTGGATGTTATGGTCTAACATAGGGTTTGTACACATCAATTTTCATCCCTCTAAATAACACTTGATCCTATGACATGACTCTATGTAGTCCTGCATATCAGTGCCTACTACCATACCACCCTGTAACGTATAGTATCCTGCATGGGCCAAAATATCCACCACTCTTCTAGTAAACCCCCCATGAAGAGGGATACATCTCCCCATATTCTTTGAAGGATCGCAGCGGCCTAACTACTTTCATGCCAATGATATTGACATCACTTTTCCTATCCTCTGTTAGTCATCAGTATTTTTTACCTCTTGTTGATGACTAGTTTCCTTAGCTGAGTTTTCTAGAAGCTAATCTCAAACTGTCAATTTGTCATCTAGAAAACACCCCAAAACAATTTTTTTCCTCCTACCCCTTCCTGTCAGTCTACGATGAGAACAATCTCCAGTTTTCAAGACCTATCTCACTTCAAGAAAGTCTCCCTGTATATAGTTGTCATAGCTATGATTATCTGCTATCCTTTTCCCTTGTTTCTCATGCCATTCGCTATCCAAAGGTTGACAAAGTGTCTGCTACTCGATGCCTGATCATCTTGTCATTTGACAATCTGATCATGCCTAAGAAAACGCTCAAAATCTATGACTATTGTCTCTAATTTAGATAGTGGTGTTTAGGAAGTTTTTCCTTGGCCAAGATATTCTAAGCCAAAGACCCTATGTCTAGTACCAGTCAGCCATGGATATTTCCTTGTTTTTCAAAACAAGCATTGTTCTATCCATAGGTTGCACACCACTAAGGGGTCACTTTGTCTCATTTTAGAAGAAGTTCAACAAAGATCTAAATTAGGAAAAGAGAAGGTTTTTCACTGTCTAAAGAAATATGCTTAGATCAGGCATAATCTCCATGAAACACCAAAATATCTCTCCAAGGTTCAAGAGTATCTGTTTTTACATCTCTGCAGGGGTGCAATTAAATGATGATCAGTATGCAAAGGAGGGCAAAAGGAAAATTTTCAACAGGTCCTTCATGCTGACTTAGTTTTCCATCAAAGCAAGTAAAGTACAGTAAGTAAAGAGCAGCTAATATACATGGTTCTAAATCCAAAGGCTGCCTGGAGAACAGAGATCACTCATCAAGTCAAAATGAACACAAAAGACTGAGTGATGCTGATCAACAGTGCTCCATAATCTCCTCCAAAAGCAGTGCTGCATAATCTTTCCAAAGGGCATCATCATGTAGGGCATAAGAAGATAGTTGCTTCTTATGTTACCTTGAACCTGGGTTTGAAAATTAGTCAAAGGCAATTTCAATATATCTCTGACAACACAGTCAAGGGAAAAGATAGCTAAGTGATATCTAACAGCAAACACTCTCCATATACAAATCACATTTCTTCTGGTCTTGTGTTCACAGTGATATTTTACAAAAGGATATATACATCTTAGGCAAGGCCTCATAAAGCAAGAGGACATGATTTTCCAGTGATTTTATCAATAATAAATGTCAAATTCTACTTTGTTTCCTATTGGCATTCTTCCAACAAACATACAGAGCAAGGTATAGTGATCTGAAATAGATGTAGATCTTGTGTTAAAGATAACCTCCTTCAATAATAAATAGAGGGTTATAAACACAGTGATAAAAACCTCCTTCAAAGAGTAGAGGGTTAGAAACACAGTGATAAGCTCCTTCAATGATAAGTAGAGGGTAAAAGACACATTGTTGTGAACTCCTTCACTAATAAGCAGAGGGTCAACATGTTTTTAAGTAGCTTCAGGAGTTGTTTTGCACCACCTCCTCCAAAGATGACAGAGGATGCATCACCAGGATTGATTGATGTTGTGTTTGATAAAGTCTCTGTTGGTAAGACCAGTTGAGTAACAGTGGTAAAAAAAATGAAAATTTATAAGCTAAGGGCCTATTTCACATCAAAAGCAAAATAGTGACATGATGGTGCTAAAAAGCCTCCGCTCTTATGTTTATAAAAGCCTTCTTCAAAGGATGAATCAGAGGTTATAGTTTTGATTTAAAGCAGCCTCATCTAATGATAAAGTGGCAGACCAAGCTTGGTTTTAAAGTGACTTCTGCAAAAAGGGTATAAAGAAGCATCCACCTGGATGATGTATGTGAAAAAGGGCATTCTTGTTTTTAAACAAATCCATTGTGGTTTATCGAAGATACTCCCTCCAAATGATGAATAAAACGGAAAGCACCAAGAGTTACCTTTTCATATCATTTAAATGACAGTGGTCACATTATTAAGATAGATGAACTTTCATTGATTGAAGGCCTATTTCATCATGAATTTAAGGGCCTAAACATGTTTCTAAATGAGCATAGGTGATCACATTTGCAAGGATTTTCTTCAGGAAAAAATAGAAGGTCTACACACAGTCAAGAGAAAGTGTTAATACAAAATGCCTAACAGTAACAGTGGCCTCCTTAAAAAAAGCAGAGGGTTAGCTCTCCAAATGATTAATAGTCCATATAGATCAGCTTATTCATATTGTTAAAAGAGGGTGATGTAACCATGATTCACATTCAATCAAAGGGTGCCTCCAAATAATGATGAGAGACAGAGTCTTAGCGGACACAGACAGTTTACATTATGAAATGTTTTCAATCAGAGGATAAGTTCTAGTTCTAAATCTAAAAGATCACCTTCAAAAGGAAAATGTGGCACAATGTCTGATAAAGATAAATTTTTTTGTTCTAGAGGCCTCCTTCATCATCAAAGCAGAAAACCAAATCATGGTTTGATGACCTCCTTCATGATCAAGTAGAATATCAAATTTCTAAAGTATTAGCACTATGTCTAGAAAAGGTAGTCAGTTATGGACAGTCTTAAAACATACAGTGCTGAAAGGGTTCATTCAAGGTTTTGAAAAGTAATATGAATATGGCAACAAACACTATTGTTTTTAGCCTCCTTCCTCATAAATGAGATACCTAAGAAGATATTCAAGAGTGACAAATGGAAAGGCCACAGTTGCCCCTGGTGGTCTATTTTAAAACAACAGAGAGAATGCATATGAAAGAGACCTCTATCACATCATAAACAAAGGATAAATCACAGGGATATGATATGGTTTTTGAGAAAATTTCTATTGGATATGGCAGAGTTAAGGAGACAACTTAAAAGAGAAAAGTCAGTTTTTTGAAAAAGGAAACCCCTCACCATTGTGCACAAAGCGACTTTTCAAAAGGTTTCTTTCAAATAAAAAGGGAGAAGTTTGTTTTTAAATTGAAAGGAGGGAACTTTGTTTTAAAAGTATAAAAGGCTCGGCCAAAGATATCTTCATATCATTGTTATTCAAACCTCGTGGGCAAGAGAATACAAGTTCGAATGATTTTTAGAGCATTTGTAGCTCTTTGGACGCGCGGCATACCTGTAGGCGTTTATAGAAAAAAATTGTTAAAGGAGAGGCACGCCTGTGTGGTTGCGCGGCATGCCTGTGCCCTGCGCCCGGACCATCCCTGAATGGCCCAACAACCATTTCTGAATGCGGCGCATTTTTCCCGTTTAGGCCTACCCAACCTAGCAACCATTCTTGAACTTGGTCTCTGCCAGCCCGGGCCAATAATAAAGGGAGCCACCAAAGGTGTTAAAGATCGAATTTTACACAATGAAATCATCCCCAAACACAACTAAACACATTTTTGAAAGGTATTTATGTCTCTAAGTCAAATTTTTGTTTGATTGAAGGGAAATTTTGATATCAGAGTTTAAAGGAAAACATTGTTTAAAGAAGGGGCTTGTTGACAGTTTGAAAGGGTTTTCTTGTTTTGAGTAATTAAGAGAAAAATAAAACAGTTTTCTCTCGAAACATATCTTGATTGACAACCTAGGAAAAAACAGAGATTTCAAAAGAAGGATAACAGTGATTTCAAAGGGAGGAACCTAGTTGTTTTCAAGAAAACCATCTTTGTCAAATTTCACAGAGAAACTGTAATTAAGGGAAGAAAGGTTTATTATCAGTTTAAAAGGAGTCTCTTAAAAAGTGATGAAGGAGGAAAGATTTGTTGTCAGTTTGAAAGAGTTTTCTTGCTGTGAGTAATTAAAGATAAACACAGTCTTATAGAGAGAAAACTGTGATTCTTTTGAATACCTTTGCTCAGTAACAAGAGGAGATACTACTTTAGAGAAACAAGCTGAAACTTCATCCAACAAATTATCTGCTTACCTAGGAAAGAAAGGACAATTTTTTTTCAAAGGAGAAACATAGTGTTTTTTTCAAGAGTATACTATTTTCTTAGAGACAAAGGAACATAGTGATCCTCAAGAGTGCCTTTTTTTTTTAAAAACAGAGAAAGGAAGTGATTAAGAAATAGTTTTGATCAGATTATAAGGGGTTTGCTCACCTCTTAAACAGTGATTTCAAAAAGCCAGTGATTGAGGGGAAGAGTTTTTGTGTCAAAAAAAAAAGGGGACTTGTCTTAAAAAACCACAAATAGATCTTATTAAAGGCCTCTTTGCTCAAAACACAGTGCTGGAGAAGTAAATTTGTTTTCATTTAACAAATACTTGTTTTCCAACTAAAGAGAAAATAAGTGCTCAAAGAAGGGGTCTATTTTTCAGTACATTTCAAGGTCTTGTTTGGTAAGTCAGTGAAGGGTATCAGAAAGTGAAAATGCCTCGAAAGAAGGATAACAGGAGTGGATATCACAATAGGTTTGAGCCTTTGACAAATAAAGAAATAAATGAATCCCCTTCAGTACTCTTCAATTTTGATGAAGTAGGGTGCTTGGATTTTTTCCAAAAAGTCCAAGAAGTAAAAAATCACCCTCCTTTGACACATTTGTTTGCTTTGAGGCTGCAAGGAAAGCATGTCGATCTAGGAGGTCTGGATTTCAAACTCACTCCTAGGACTATCTCCAAAGCAACTAAGATCCCCTATATAGGAGAAAAGTGGTTCAAACAAGCATACCTAGATATGAATCACTATAAACCCTTTCTAAAACCATACCATCAGGATGCTTGCCAAGCTATTTTCCATTTTTCTCACTTATTGAGCAGCTATGCCCCCCTCATGAAAGTTATCATGAAGTATTTCACATGTGAAGGGAGGTTTTCCCGGATTTATGCCTATCACATCAGGATTCTTATGCATTTCACAAAAACTCAGTTGTTGAACCTACCTTTCTTCCTCTACAGAAACATTGACAAGATGGCCTCTACTGTCCAAAAGAAGCCCTCCTCTCAACAACAAGCTTGTTTATTTCATCATTCCCTTATCAAGATCATCATCCTCCATCAACTTGAGAAAAAGGGAGTGTCTTGGGAATCCTTCATCTCCCATCCTGATTTTTCCATTGCCTCTTCATCTCATGTGCCTTCCTCACCATCCACTCACCATGTTTCTCCTTCTTCTAGTAAATCCACTCTTAAAAGGAAAAATTCCCCTATGATTGAGGGTGAAGAAGAGAAGAAGCAAAATAGTGATGATGAGGGGCAATGTAAAGAATCTAAATATGACAGTGAGGAAGAAGGAAATGATGGCAAACATGAACAAAGTGACCATGAGAATAAAATTGATGAAGACAAACAAGGTAGTGACCATGAGCAGCAAACTAGTGGTGATGAGGGACAAAATAGTGAAGGTAAAGAACACAACAGTCATGAAGAAAGTAGAGACAGAGATGAACAAGACAGTCCTCAATAAAACAAACAAAGTGGTAGCCAAAACAACGATGATGAGGGTCAGAATAGTCCTCAAAGAGACACTAATGATGAGAAACATGACCGCCCCCAAGCAAGCAATGATGATGGCAAGCAAACACCGAACAGTGAGCATTCCGAAGGGGGCAACATGGAGCAAAAAGATCAAAACAGTCCTAAGGGAAGCCAAGACCAAATCAAGGACCAAGTTGAGAAAGTGCAAGTAATGAAACCTCCTCTCTCTTCTCCTCAACACAGCGAATAGCATGTGTTAGCTGCCTCTCCTAGGCAAGGGGCCATGACTCTTCCTCCAAAAGTGGTGAAGCCTAGAAACACTAGGTCTGCAAAGAAGAAGATCACTCCAGCAGTGACTAGAAATGTCACAAAAGCGCTAAGAAGTAGAGGAAAACCTCCTAAGAAGAGTATTTTTGAATTTCCAAAGAAGAAGATGACCGTGCACTACAAGAAGTTGAAACAATTTTCCCGAAGAAAGCTTAAGCTTGCTCAAGAAAGGCTCAAAGCTGCCCAAAAGAGGCGCCCAGTAGAAAAAGTGGAGAAAGGAATATCTAGGCTTGAAATATTGGCCTCATATTCCTTACATGCTTCTAAGAACCCATAAGGGGCTTGCTCGCCAAAATTGAGCAAATTTTGACATGATTTTGTTTTTTGTGTTTTTTGGCCTTAATTACACATTTTTCAAGGCGCTGCCATGGGTGCTAGGAGCATCCTCAGCTCATGAAAGTTATTTTTTTCGATGGAATAAATTTTGGGATAGATACTCACAAATTTTCAGATCTAAAGGAGGTGTTTTGGACTCCCAAAGAGGTGAAAAACAATGATTTTTTAACTTTCTGCCTCACATATCAGATAGAGCTACGTTTCTGGTTTTTTTCACTCAGTCCACATTTTGATATACTTCTAGGGATATTTTTGGGAAAAATAAAATAGTTCCAAAAACTAGACATCCAGGGCTTTCCAACGAGCCATCACGGGCCTCGTTTCAACATGGAGAGGTCCCTCAAAAGTTGTCTACAAGACATGAAATTTTCTACTGCTACGTTCCTATAGCATTTTGGCAAAAAACGAAAATTTCTGAAGATGCTCATCCAAATGTGCGTTAAGCCTTTTTTAGCACTTGTCAGTCATGTAAAGTCAATTTTCTTTCCTTTTTTAGCATTTTATAGATATTTTTGAAGATATTTTGTACCTTGGGCTTTGCAAAGCCTCAAGGACAAAATTAGATATTTGCAATAGGCCAATGGCCTTCTAGATGCTCTTGGATAGTTTCTTTCTCTTTAGCCTATATATTCCAAGAGATTTCATTGTATCGAGAGGCTAAACTTGATGTTATAGAGCAATACATAGTATTACAAGCTTTGAAGAAATACATTGTCTCATGAAGTGGATGATTTCTTGTTTGACTTGGACGGTGGAAGAGGACTGTTTGTAGGACTCCATGGCTTGGTGAATGGTATAGTGTTATTTATTTTTTGTGTTTTTTCAGTTTACACACATGTTTTCATGCTTCTTTCTTGCTGTAGATCAGTAAAGAATAGATTTGAGACATTCCCATGGAGGCACCTCAAGTTTCCTGATTCATTACGGCTTCTATGTTTTCATCTTTCTTAGTCATATCAAAGAATTCTTAATTTCTCTTTGATCACTGAAGAACTTGTTACTTGTTTCATTTATGGTTGTTTTGCATGCTAAGTATGATTCACGATACACCCTGCTTACTCATGGCTATTCAAAGCTCCATCTCTGGAAACTCTCTTTGAATTATTGATTGTCTTAGTTGAACCAAAGAGGTCTTGTTTCGATCTTTCCATTTGCCTAGGCTTTGCATTCTGCTTTCAAAGTTCCCAATAGCTCAAAATATGATGTTTAGTAGTTCCCTCTTCGTAGATTAAGTTGTTTGTCTGTATTATTTGTTTGTCCTAAAAGTATGAAGGTGATTTTCCCAAATTTAGAGGGTCTTATACTTCTATGTATCGCCTAAATGTTTATTTTATGCATCTATCAGTTTGAGTTTCATTTATAGTGATTAATGGTTTTCCCTACCACATGGATGTCTGCTGTAAAACTATTTATGCTTAAAACCTCTTTGTACTTCACAAACTTAGTGTCCATCTCATTTCACTTACGCCCAAAAAATCCATTTATCTCGACCAAATTGGCCATGCAATACACCTTGTCCACCATTTGAAACAGTCTAGACCTCGTCAACCCCATAGCCCAGTTGATCTGACAATATTTTTATCTATTTATTATTTGATCAGTTCTCCCTCAAAAAACCTAAAACAAACCAAAACATACTTAACAACTAGCCTAAAATCAAATACATAAAAAGCAAACAAGTTTACATCATTTGCCTAATAGAGAGAGCCCTCTCTCAGTCCAGGAAGGCTAGGTCCTAGGGCTCCAAAGCTTGGTTTGATGTTACCTTGTCATTTGGCTTGCCAATCTGCCAAATCACGGGACCCTAACATCCTCCATAGCTCAAGTGTACCATATATCCATGAGAGAGCACCATCTCTACGTACTGCCCTGACTGGAGGCCTACAGATGCCACCTTTGCCGACTAGCTCCTGCCAAAGTAGGCTAATCACCTTGTGACTCCACGCTCGTTCGATATGTTGAGATAGCTTCTCAAAAGGGTGTACCCTGCTATTGAACCATGTTGTCACAATGGATTTCTAGGACTCTGATATAGATCTGGAAATGTGTGTGCACTAAAACATCAAACCCATTGTAGAGTGACTAACATCACCTATCGACTCTATGATGTGATGGGAAATCCCACATGGATCCCAACATTAATCTGGCCCTCGTGTCCCTCTGGTAATCCGTTGACTTTACTGAAATGTAGCCATGGATGTATCTAGATTTCTAGCCTACTCCACGAGGTACCAGCTCAATACCTCTCGCCATCCAACCTTGATAGAGGAATCAAATGCAAGAATCCCCTCACATAGAACAATCCCTCCATCCTGCGAGGTTTTCACCCTCCACATCTCATGTTGCCTCATCTCACCATCCTGGTCAACATATGAGATTTGACTAGGTGGCTTAGTCTCTCTCTTTCCAATGGGAAGAGGTGACCCAACAGTGCTACTAGCCCCATCTATGTATGCTTGAAGGGGGCTGCTCTCACACTCCCATGTGCTCTCTATTTGTACCATTAAGGAATCCAAATGTTCCCCAATGTGGGAAAACTTGGTTGTTGACTCGGTACAAACCACTCTCATGCCCTCCAGTTCTTCGTTCTGCAACAAAATAGCCTCTCATACTGATGTGGCCTTCCCTTTAAAATTTATAAGGTTAGCATGAATTTGATGGCACTACTGTGTGTGACCATCATCCAATACCTCTGTATATTCTAGCACCTCCTCAAGGGAAATCCCAAAGGATGGTTGCACACCCTCCTCCATAGAAACTCCAACACACAAGACATGCTCACTAGTCAAATGCATGTGATTGTCATCTTCCATTTCTGTCATAGACCTGAAGGCATGTCTACCTATCGGCTCCTTAACAACAGTGGAGTTGTCTCCTAACACCTCATTAACCAGGGATGTGTTGCTAACATTAGAGAACTCAGTCATAACCCAAGATACCCCATCAATGGATACCTCAACAATGAGTGGCGTCTCACGAGTGAGTATATGCTTAGCTCTCTCCTTCCCAACTATGGCCCCTTTAGCTACTCTTTCATCTTCTTCCTTAGTTAATCTCACCATCCTTGCATAATTACACTGAATTCCCCTCGATATGTGCCTATCTTTTAGTTCACGGTAATCCCAAAAATAGAGGGCCACTTGAGTTTCATGTCCCAATGATTGGTATGCCTGTCAATTTGCTGCCAATGACTCCACATCAGCTGCAATAATGTCCTGATTCACAATTGTTGCATGAGCTAGTTTCTTTCATGAATTAACAATCATTTTTTGAACCCTAATCACCTCATTCAAGGTTATTTCCATGACTTTTGAGTTTAACCTTTATTCTAGTCTCGTCATAGAATGAGGGTTTCCCACAAGCTCAGTAATGATTATGCTCTGATACCACTATAACATTTCAAAATTAGGATTAAGAGTAATAAAATTGAAAATAGACAAAAAACTATGGCAACAGAAAATACACCATCAAAACATGCAAACTGGAGCCAAAAATCATTGTTGAGCCATTTTATTAAAATACTGGAGATGAACAATAAGTACAACAGTGCTCAAGAATATATCACTCTAGCCAGCTAAGCTAGCTGGAATAGCCCTCAAATTCTCCCACCCAAAACACTGCTCTACTATTGCTTTGTTGGACTCTCCCTCTGCTCTGCCTTGCTAGAAATGATGTTCTTCGCTGACTACGGACTGCTGGTTGGGCCACTTGTACTGCTTAGAAAATTCTAGGTATTTGGGAAGGTGATCCTTGCCCAAAACCCATAAGAACCTAGAAATGGTTTCCTCTAATTCCAACCTTCAAAATTTGACCCTTTTCCCCTAGATCCTCTTGCTGCTAGTTGAGTAGGGACTGTTTAAATGATTTTATCTCCTAATCAGAATATTCCAGGATTTTAACCAAGAAATGTACTCAAGAAACCCAGAAAAAACAAGAAAAGGTTTGTACTAGTTTTTACTTCGTTAAATTGGCCCTCTTGGCCTTGGCTCACCCAACTGCTGGGAAATTCAAAATCCTTGCTGGAACTATTGGTAGATGTCTCCAAAATGATGCCAAAATCCCTGGAAAGAAGTGCCTAGCCTCCCCTCCAAGTCCTTTGGCTGAACTCCTCTTCTCTCCCACGCTTCCGACACTTCCTCTCCACTATACTGTGCAATCACTAGGTAGTCTCTATTGCCTCTACATAGTCCTGAAGGGACTATGCTCTCTGTTCTGTTTACACAATCCTGAAGGGAATACACACTTTTGCTACTGCTGGTGTTCCAATCCCTCACCAAAGGGTCAAAATCCTCTCCTGAGCGGGCACTCGAAGTCCCCCAAGGATGAGGTTGGGATCTCCGCTCGGAGAGACCCATGTGCTAAACATCACTGCAAACTTGGCTAAACAGCTCAATGTGCTGTCGTAAAAATGAGAAGAATGAATTTTATAAATGAATGACTCCTCTCTATGGCTTCCCTCACCCCATTTTTACTCTTGTGAAACCCTAACATCCTTGGGTCCACTCATTAATTGCGTTGCTACTTGGCCCTTTGGCTTTCACACTCGCTGCACATCCTTGGGTTCACTCATTAATTGCGCTACTGCTTGGCCCCTTGGATTTCACACTTTCTGTAATGACCTCTTGGCCTATGGGCCCCACAAGAGCTGCGATGTCCACATTAACTCTAAGAAAGTGGTTTTATTCTAAATGTTGGGTTTATGGGTCCCTTCACCCCTTTATTCTCCTATTGAACTTTAGAAACGTAAAATTTGGAAAAATTTAATATTCTAATTAGCTGTCCGCTAATTAGGAATATTACATATTCCCACTCCAACACCTTGGTAATAAATTCTTCTAATCATCAATCGATTAGGAACTATTTGTGGCATTAGAGGAGGAGCCATTGAATAGCCATATACACAGATATAGGTGTATTTTTCTTCACATTACCAATTCCCCAATCCCTTTAAGGATTTTTGGGATTCTTCAGATACATCAAGTGATAGACATCCAAAGAGGATTTGGTGTGTTTGGGAGAGGAAATAGTCACAGATCTCATCAAATTACTTTGGATAATAGTCGGCCCACAACTATTGACAATATATATGGATTGGCGGCATTGTTCGTGTCCACTTCCAACTCATGTCAAGGAAATCATTGGTGATGCAAAGGGAATCTATGATATAGGTAAAGAGGGGCCCTAGTTTTCTAGGAGTTCCTTTATATTATAGAGAGCCTGCAATAAGTTTATTGACAATATGTTTTACAAATTGAATACAAAACTAATAGAGACTATTTTGGTTTCCAAATGTAACCATTTAACTTTGAAATCATAGGCACTGAAATCATCATCAAAATATACTTATCATGATTTTAAAATGAAACCATTGTGGACGCAAGTGTTGGGTAGGATACTACTTCTTAGCATGCTCTTTAAATGAGTCACTGTCTTACCACAATCCTTTCAGAATTTGATGAAATTATGGTTACTAGTGAAGGATTTGTCCAACAACTGCTTATTTAACTTGATATCTAGACGATTAAAATGATAAATTTGGTTGAACACCTTGGGTTGTAGGCAAGATACGATTTCTCCCATGTTGTAAACTATTTCCATTTTATTTAGAGCCACATGGGTTAGTTCCCATCTTGTCATGTCATTATATGGGATAATGGTTGGCCTCATGGCTACACGTTAGACCTCAAACTTCCTTATGTTGTAAGTTTCATTGAAGTGATCATTTCCTTGAGTAAATTTCATATTGACATAGGTGCTATAAATCTATCCCCAATCTCGATATATGTCAACTTCATAAAAAAATTTGGTATCCATGATGTCGGTTTTGTTTTTTGATGGACCTTGCACAATGGGTTCATTGACATTTAACCTTTTCCCTTTTCCATGTCCATTTTTACATTTTATCAGTTTCTTACTCCTTTGATGCCTACATGCAATAAATAAATGTGAGGTTCAATACATGTGTATTATTCCCAATAAAAATAACAATGCCAAGATAAGTTTCTTACTCTAATAGAATTGAAATGAAAGTAAAGTAAAATAGTAGGTGAGAGGATAGCTCTATTTTTGTAGGGAGGTAAGGTCAAGGGAGAATTATGTGAATACATAGCAAAGGATGAGTAAAATAATTTTTAAATTCTCATTTATTGGATTTAATAACAACTATAGGAAATATTTAATGGAAACTAGGTAAGTTGGTGTATTGATTTCCACCATAAAGACTAGCTTCCGCGAGAATTAGGAGAATAAAATCAAAGAGTTCTAGTAATACATCAGTGAGATCGAGTTGGTGGTTTATTTTTGCGATAGGTCAGAATAGACATGTTGGAGGGGCATAAAGGAAGTGAAAGGGAGTGAAATATAATGATATGAGTCATGCAGTAATTATGGGAAAGTGGTCACATTGAAGTCAAGCATTCAAGAAATACCGAGTTACTCCCCCTATGGAAGTGTCCCATGGGAAACATCTGATAAAGGAAAAAATTGAGTTTCAATAGAAAAGAGGATCAACATACAATAGAAAATTATTTTGGGAACAATTGATTAAGGAAGACACTGATATGACCATAAAAATTTCTTTATTCAAGTTTTTTAATAAAGCATTAGTGTTACTGAATTAGAATAGATGATAATTAAAAATTTTCTACAACAATTTCTTTCTGACATCCAATGTCTGATATAGGGTATTAAGAAGGTATGGTAGAATGCTCTAATAAGTTATTTTCAGTCCTTAGAACCTATCATTGGGATTAATATATAAAAGGTTGAAAAATCATGGGAAAAATGTGCAGGGGTTCCTCATAGTCATCTAACATTTTCTTAACTTTGTGGGGAGAGTTTTTTATGAACATATAATGGTGGCGTCACTCGGGAACGATGATTACTTCTTCCTAATTATAATTAGATCGTGACTCAGTGTTCTGTTTGTCATATATATAAGCTTCAACTAGTTAATTTATTCTTCTCTTTTTCTCCCACATTACAAAGTGTTTATTCTCTAAAGGAGTTTGAACTATAAATAAATTTCCTATAGGAGGACATTTAAGGAATTATTCAAGGACTATAATATGAAATTCACTTATTCTTATTTAGGCCAATGCACATAAATCTTGGGCTTGAAACCATAGATTAATTAAAATTCTTTCAATCAAGTACACTGATATGTTTTCGCTACCTCCAAATTATCACAGGTAAAGCCCTCTTATCCTAGGCATAGGTTGTCATAGACTAATTTTCTTTTTAATCCATTTATACCTAGACCCATGTCCCAGTGAAAATATGTGCAACAACTTGCAAGAATCAAATCTTTATTGATATCTTTTCAAAACGTTATGCTCCATTAAGGATGCCCACATAATGAGTTGGGCATTTCTATGAAAAATCCCCTTAAAGGTGTGGGATGACTAGAATTTTGGATTTTCTATGATTTGTGAGCATCCAAGCTTATACACTATGCTCACAGGTAAATTGTTGTAAAGAATGGTTTGTTTTAATTTTTGATAGTGTGATGTGTGGGGAATTTTCAAATAAGATTGGAAGGGTTCCAATAGTCCATCGAATATGTTCACATTTAAGCTCTAAGACGGTGTGATTTCCACCAGATAAGGAAAGATAAAAACAACTTGTTTTAGCTGATAACTATTTTACATTTTGGTATTATTCTAAAATTCAATCAGGATTGTATGATGTGTTCCACTAGTAAGAAACCCTTTGTGTACTAAAGCTTTTTGACCTAATTAAATCCATTAAATTAGGATTATATAAAAGGAGTATATATACATGGGGCTTAAAACAGGGTTTTATCCTAGAGAAAAAAGTGTTAGGATTAGTTATTGGCATCAATTATAAAGAAAAAAACATACATTTACAATAAAAAAACAGGAAACAACATATTATGAATAGAATTAGAAGACCAGAGAAGTTGCGAGGTGAAGTAAAGCTTCAAGATTTTGCCAATAAAAGGGAGGTCTTCCGATCTCCCATCTAAATATTTAATTTTGAAAGTGTTAGGACTCAGATATTGCTCAAATTGAAATTGTTCAAGGCAGAGCCTTCGAAATTTTATTTGCTTGTTTTTGGATCTCTACCTCTGTCCTATTTTAATACTAATTCTCCCACTTGAAACCTTTTTTCCATGGGTACCTTCTATCAAAGTAGTGTTTTATAGTGGTTTTATGTTCACAAAACTTATGTTTATTTATTTAGAATTCCTCTTCCAACTAAAGCAAGGTATCGATGCAATATTGCATGGTAGGGAATTTAATTTCTTGAATAAATTGATATAATTGTAAAGATATTAAGAATACATTTGAAGGTAAGATGAGTTCTTTCCCATACCACCAGCCTAGATCCATCTTAACTCTAGATCTATCAAGTGCCGAGAGGGATCAAATCTCTTGAGGTGAAAACCTCTTTTTTGAGTGCAAAACTTGAGGAAAGGTTTTCACCTCAAGAGATTTGATCCCTCTCGGTGCTTGATAGATCCAGAGTTAAGATGGATCTACGCTGGTTTCAGTCGTGTGCGACCAAGGAAAATCTATTGATAATATGAGGAACATATGCTTAATTTTATCAATAATATGTAAATACATCTAATATTAACATAACCATTTTAAATATTTTAAATATATCTCAGATTTTTTGAGTCATTTTAATTTTAAATTTGATTAGTTACCTCAGTTTGTTGAGATGATGAATATTGTAAAATAACTTTAATGATGAAATAAAATTTTGAATGCAAAATGACAATGTAATAATATTGAATGATAGAAACTATGAATAATAAGAATGTAGTCAATTATGAATAATCTTCATTGTGATCAATTTCAAACTATTTTCTTCTACTATTATTATTTTCAGCCATGTTAGTTTTGTCATATTATCATATTGAATATTTGAAAAGGACAGTTGGAATCGTAAACCATTTAAATATTTAGCTCGAGCTGTTGTAGTAAACATCATACCTTTTCTCTCTTGCTCTCCAATATTAATAGGTTGAATTACTATAACACAGAAATTAATGTACATTGTCAATGTTTTTTTGTGCTTACACTAAAATCATTGCACGCACAATATTAATCCGATGACTTTAAAATTAATGTACCATCATACATTCAATTACATCAAATTATAAATCAAAATATACATTGAAATCAATGCAACTAATGCAAGAAATCAAATAATAATAGAAAACAACATCTACACTAAAATCAATGCATCTAATGCATGTAATCAAATATGATTGCGAATCAACATCCACACTCAAATAAATGAGTCTAGTGCAAGTAGGAAAATAGGATTTAAAACCAACATCTAAAATGAAATCAATGCATCTAGTGCAAGCAATCAAATAGGATTAGAAATCACCATCTACACTGAAATAAATGCATTTAGTGCAAGAAATCAAATAGGATTATAAATCATCTACACATTTCGTCGTGCATTTTAGTACAACAATCAAACAATTAGAAATCATCTACATTGAAGTGTGCATCTAGTGCAACAATCAAATAAGATTAGAAATCACCATCTACGCTGAAATCAAGGCATTTGGTGAAAGAAATCAATTAGGATAAGAAATCACCATAAACACTAAAATCAATGCATTGGTGCAGAAATCAAATAGGACTAAAAATAATCTACATTGAAATCAATTCATCTAGTGCAAGAAATCAAATATAATAAAGTGAATCTACTCATTAAAATTAATGCATCTATTAATTAATCAAATAGGATTAGAAATCATCATCTACAAAGTGTCATTTAGTGCAAGCAATCAAATAGGATTGAAATCATCTACATTAAGTAATAATCACATCACAAAGTCCTTAGGTAATCAAATATAATTAAATCATACTTCACACAAAATCAATTCATCTAGTGCAAGAAATCAAATAGGATTAGAAATCACCATCTACACTGAAATCAATGCATCTACGGAAATAAATATTCTTCCCTCTCTCCCCCATATATATATCTATATATCCCTCCATCTCTCCTTTTTCTCTTTATCTCACCCCAACAAACACACACTCTCTCTCACTCCATATCTATCAATTTCCTTGTCCCTACCTCCTTCTCTCCATCTATCTTTTTTTCTCTTCACCTTACATCTATATCTATATCTCACTCTATCTCTCGATATCAACTCCAAAACATAAAATCTCGTTCTCCAATCTATTTATCTATCTATCACTCCCTCCTCCTCCTCCTCCTCCTCTCTCTCTCTCTCTCTCTGTCTCTCTCTCTCTCTCTCTCTCTTCCCCTTCCCCACCTCTCTCTTGCTTCTATCTTTCTTCCTTCCTACTACCCTTTCTCCCTCTCTCTCCATCTTCTTTATCACTCCCTCTCTCTCTCTCTCTCCACCTTTCACCCTCTATGTATTTATTCTTACCTCCCCCTCTCTCCCTCTCCATATTCATATATATTTCCCTACCTCTCTTCACTCTCTCTCTTCCTTTCTCTCCCCCCCCCTCTCTCTCTATCTTCACCTTACAACTTTGTTACCATATGCCTCTCTCTCTCCTTCTCTCCCCCCTTCTCTCCATATCTCCTTATTTGTCTCTTTATCTCACCCCAAAACATACACACTCCATCTTCATCTCTCCCTTGTCACTCCCCCTCTTTCTCCACTACTCACTCTCTATGTATTTATTCTTTCCTCCCTCTCTCCTCATCCAGCTCCATCTCTCAATCCCTCCCTCTCTCCCCCTCTAGATCCATATTTCTATCCCTCCCTCTCTGATCCTCTCTTTCAAGTCCCCTCTCTTTTCCTTCCTCTCTCTCCCTTTCTCTCCTACCTCCCTTTCTCTCCCCCCATCTCTCAATCCGTCCCTCTCTCCTTATCTCTCTCCCACCTCCATATTTATGTCTCCCTCTCCCTCTCTTACCCTTCTATAACTCTCTCACTCTTCTCTGTCTCTCTCTCTTCATTCCTCTTCTCCCCTCTCCTTCAATTTATCTCCATATCTCCCTTGTCACTCCCCTTATTTCTCCACCTCTATCATATATCATGATATATTAATATATATTACAATATAATAAATTTAATATTATATTAATCTAAACATAATAAATTTAATAATATTAATATTTTAATATTAATGTTAGGGTTAATAATTTTCTTTTTGGCATGGTATTAATAATAATTTGGTCCATGGTATTTGACCCTTATACTTCATATATAATTAGATGTTGATTTCTAATCGTATTTGATATATTTTTATTTATTTACCTTACCTCTTTATAACTCTTTTATATTTATTTATTTACCATACCCCTTTTATAAATATGTTATTTGGCCCATGGTATTTTCCCATGGTATTATTTACGTCGTAAGATGTTCTTATTTGAAAACAACTCCACTAGGTGCTATTGTGTCAATGTCTGAGCCATTGGATCAAATGTTAGATGATTGAAATGTTTTAGGCCATTAGATTCATAAGTAAAAGTTTTAATATGTTTTTTATAATGTTAGTTTTAAAAAAATAAATAAATGATTGACTTTGTCAAATTACACAAAAATAAAAATAAAAGTAAATTAAATAAAAAGATTGACATATTGTAATGCACATTTTAACTAGATCAAATAAAAAATAAAATAATACTAAACTATAAAAACAACCCATGGTATTGACTTATGGTATGCATGTGGAATGTGGTTTATGTAAAGGGCGAAATTAAGATGGCCTAACTTTGGATCTACCAAGAGCCAAGAGGGATCGAATGTCTTGATATGCAAACGTCATTGATCCCTCTCATCAATAATATAGATTTAAACTAATTATTTAATAAAATTATTTACTAAACTATAAAAGCAACCCCTGGTATTGACTCATGGTATTCATGTGGAATGTGGTTTATCTAATGGGGAAAATTAAGATGGCGTAACTTTTGATCTACCAAGAGCCAAGAGGGATCAAATGTCTTGACATGCAAACCTCATTGATCCCTCTCATCAATAATATAGATCTAAACTAATTATTTAATAAAATTATTTTTAAATGTTTATAACCATTATTCTTTTAAAATTTCACTTAATAAAATGTATCGAAATTTTCATACATCCAAATATACATAGTTTTTCTTGTTCTATATTATTTTTGTTACAACTATTTTATTATTCCAAAAACACATGGTTTTTTTTGTTATGTATTATTTATGTTACAATTGTTTTATTATTCATGAGTATATTTCTTAATATATAAAAAATTAAATTAATAATTATTATTTTTTAAAATATGTGATCTTTTTAAATTTCCAAATTATTTCACACGACATAATTTATCTTGAGCAATAATGATGAATGTTCATAATTCTCATTTCTTAAATAACACTAAATTTACCTTTAATTACTTAATTGTAATAGTTTGTAACTACATAATAGTTGTAACTACATACATAATCTTTCTTTCGTTCAAAAAAACTATATACATATATTTAATTACCTAATTTTAGCTAAAAAAATATTACATTTTTTTTTTTTATAATCATAAACAATTTTCATATTATATGATGTCAACCTTACTCAACTTTTTATTCTGAAATTTTAACCAATGTTTCTCACTACATAATTTTAGCTTTTATAATTTTTTTTTTCAATTCCAAACAAAAATTACTAAAGAAAAAACGCACTCAGTCCTTATTGTAGATTATAGTTTTACAAAATTGACACTATGTGATTAACAATAGAGTAAGTTGAGAAAACCTTAAGGGGTTTTTTGTACAATTTTTATTATAACCTTTTCCTCCATCCAATATATAATGTAGAATCTTCTGAAGAGAGTGTGTATTTTAGTTTATAACTTGATCCACAATCAAAGAAAATGGCTAGGGATTTCACAAGTCATTAGTTTATAACTTGATCCATAATAAAAGAAAATGGCTAGGGATGTCACAAGTTATGATACACACAGTGATGCATTTACATTCTTAGTTGAAATGGATCCTATTAGATGCATGGTGGCCAGAGAAACTAAAAAATTCAAAAAAGATATATGTTATGACATCCATATTGTCTACAAACCATCCAAATTTCCCATATTATACAACAATTTCTAACAATAACCACTCAATTTACTCTCCAATTTTTGAAACCCCCACCCATGCTGGGGAGATCACACTATAAAATCAAATGTTTGTTTGGTTTTTTTAAGGGTTTGATAAACAAAACAGACAACAAGAAAGCTATTGTGGTATAATAACTGATTTTTGAATCATTGTGACAAACAAAACATCACATTAGCTCACATAATATATATAATTCTATAAGGATCTAAGATGATAACAAAGGTTTGAATCATGATAACTAGGTGAAAACCAAAACTAAGTTGTGGCCACAGGAAAAAAATCACAACAACTCACATAATATATCCAAGGTTGCAATGAACCCCATACATTGTGATGGACCTCATGGGAATTTTAGTGCACATAGAACACCACCTTAATAATTCTATACTCTTGATCAATTTAGAATGATCTAAGATGTTTAAAATATTTTAATAAGATAAACAAAACAGACAACAAGAAAGTCAATATTGTGGTATAATAACTGATTTTTGAATCATTGTGACAAACATAACATCAAATCAGCTCACATAATATATATAATTCTATATTGATCTAAGATTATAACAAAGTTTTGAATCATGATAACTAGGTGAAAACCAAAAGTTAGTTGTAGCCACAAGCAAAAAATCACAACAACTCACAGAATATATCCAAGGTTGCAATGAACCCCATACATTGTGATGGACCTCATGGGAATTTTAGTGCACATATAATGCCACCCTAATAATTCTATACTCTTGATAAATTTAGAATAACCTAGGATGTGTAAAATATTTTAATAAGAAACTAGATTTGTAATTATGAAATATAAAATGATAACTTAAATTTGTGAATTTACTTTGTATTTTTTTTTTCAGTAAGAAAAAAATGCTGTAGTATTACAATTCATATTCAATCAAATATGAGTGATTACATCATAGGACATTACACCCAATTTTATTCTTGAAGGATCCAGCAATTGGAAACCCAATCCTCTAAGCATTCTCTAAGCATTTACTAGAGCAGCCCATGAATAGAAAATCCCATAATGGCCTCTAGTTTTACTGGAATTCAATGCCTCACAATACAATAAACAAATGAAACTCAGATACTGAGTGATCTCTGAGACTAATCTCTGAGACGAGTAAATGAAGAAAAAACGAGATTCGAAATGAATCCTGTCTAATGAAGCAATGCCAAGAACAGAGTCAATGCTAAGAAGCCACCAGCAGCCTCGCTTGCAGAAGAAGGCTCGCTTGCCCCCAACATCGAAGAAACAAATTAGAAAACAGGCTCACTTTCTGAAGAAGGTCCCCATCATCTGTCGACTGTTAAGGAATAGGGAGTATCTGAGTGTCGAGGCAAAGGGAACCCTTATAGAGATGAATATGAAACTCTCCAGAAGGACTGTCCAGTCCTTTCTTCGATAGCTTATCAGATCTAGTATTTAAATCTCTATAGATGTGTTCGATACTATATGACTAAAATTTATGTAGAATGTTTGTAATTCTCTGAATCCAACCAAAACAACGATGGATTTGTAGATTACAGTGATCATTGATCCCATCTATAGTAATCTTCGAGTCGCTATATATATAGATGTCTGAGAGTTTTAGAGTATATGCAATGTACAAACCTCCCTAGAGTGCCATAATTTCAGCCTTGTTGTTTGAGCTAGAGCCTCCATTCCAATAGATTTGATAGTGGTTGTTGTTGTAAAGACGAATCCAAGCCCCGTGGCCGCATATTCCATTGATACGTGCACCATCTAAAAATAATGCCAGGAGAATGATTTGATGAGATCTAATTCATCCAGAAAGATCTTTTATATCAGAGACGAAGCATGAATTTATATTGATCTAAGTTGATATATCCTTAATGATCGAAGCAGAGTGAGGAGGGGAATCTTAAAAAATACATCGATTTCTGGCAGTCCAGATTTCCCATATAACATGGAAAGGTGTAGTGTTTAATGGATATGCGACTCCAACCCATGATGTAATAGATTGTATACAATCCGAAGGATGCCAAGATAAATTGCGAATAACACCTGAGAAATGCATCCAAATTGAAAGGTTGAAAGGGCAAGTAAAAAAGAGATGTGATGAGGTTTCTTCCTGCAATCGACAGAAGGGGCATCTTCCAAGACCCATAAAGCCCCGCCTACATAAAACATCCCAAGACAATATTTTATTTTTCCATAATAGCCAGATAAATAATACAATCTTGTTTGAAATATTTAGGTACTAGGTAAAGTAGAAGGGAGACGACGTAGCAGAAGGATTTGGCTGAATGAGACTTTTATAAATGTCCTTCACAATTAATCCTGATCGAGATGTTCTTCCGTTCCAAGTCAGTTGGTCACCATTTTTGTTATATGAAAATCCCAGTCCTTGTAGAAATTTTTTATACTCATTCCATGCCGATAGATCAATTCCATATATGCCCAGTCTGTCAGCAGATTTCCAAATGGGAGCATCAAGGGGCAAACAGAGGATAAGGTCCAAAAAAGTAAATATACCCGTCTGCTGTAATCTGTGTAATAAGTGTTCATCTATCTGATATTGTTTAGAGGATGAAAATATCTTGTCAATCCCAATGAAAATATTACGCCCATTCCCAAATTTCCATGCAATTCTTTGACTCAGCAAGGGCATGATCTTGCAAAAAATGATCCAAATTGTAGATGCCCGATGCGCCTTGATAGATCCACCCGAATAAATAAGCTTTAATGGGTCACTCTGTATGTGTTTAAATATGATGATGCTCGACCATTTTCCATCACAATTAAGAGCGCGCCAAAGGGATTTTATTAATAAAGCATTGGAAAAAGATCTAATGTTTAGTAATCCCCAGCCTCCATTTATTTTCAGAACCGATATTTCGCTCAATTTGCAAAGATGTATGTTGGTGTGATCAGGAGATGAACCCCATAGAAAGTTTGCAATCATAGAATTGATTTTGTTTACTGTGTATGCTGGGAGGAAATAAAGGTGTGACCAGTAGAAAACATATTGTGACAGAACAACCATTATCAATATGTATCTACCTCCCATCAAAAGTGATCTATTCTACCACTTGTTTATCTTGTTGCTGAACCTTTTGACAAGCCAGATCTAGTCAGCAGTAATATAAGAGCATGCCTTCAATCTAAATCCTAGGTAGGTGAGTCCCTTAGAAATATGGCAACTGTTTGTTCCAATAAAAGCTGTTATGAATTTTATTTCCTCCATGTCACCCTCGTTGTATATAAGAAGGGATTTTTCATTGTTGATGCAAAGCCCAGAGGCATGCCGAAATCGGATGAGGATATAGTGCAAATAAAACCACTGATTTCTTTAAAGTAGCTTCGTTCCTTATGTATACAGAGAAAGAATAAAACAATTTTGGAGTTAAGAAAATAAACCATAGCATAAATAACAATATCTCCTTCCAAAAATGTCTCCATATTAAAATGACATTCACTTTATTGTATACCAAGACTATTGTTCTTCATATACAATTTCTGATAAGCATGCATGCAATTGGGCTCACATATGTAGATGAAGTTGAAGTAAACTCTATTTTTGTTAATAAAATTTCTCTTTATATACATCTATGCTAGATAGATTGTACTTCATTGTATTTAAAAAATCTTATATGAGTTACTTTAATCACCAAAGGATTTTCACCCCCAATTTTCTATTTCAATATCTATAACAAAACTTGTATATATGTGAACATATTATGTTGGTTTACATATATGTTTTCACCCCCAATTTCCCATTTCAAAATCTATAACAAATTTTTTGGTTGATAACTCTTATCATCAATATGTTTGAAACCTCCACGACTTGCTTCTATGGAAGAAAAATGCTACTCTTTCCTATGCTATTGCCTTTTTATTTCTTATAGGCTACTATTTCCTATGCTATTGCCTTACGACGTTTCTTTTGCAACATATGGTGGAATTGCTAGTAATAATTTGTCCCATGGTATTTGGCCCATGGTATTAATAATAATTTTTAGCATAGGCTTCACCTAAATAAAGCCTCTTTTTGATTTTTTGTAAATATAAAGTGGTTTATTTAGTAAATATAAAAATCAGTTTTATTTATTTACCATACCTCTAGTTTATTTATATTTTTATTTATTTACCATACCTCCTGAGTAATATAAAAAGAGGTTTTATTTATTTACCATACCTATGGTTTATTTATATTTTTACTTATTTACCATATTTTATTTATTTACCATATCTCTTTTTTGAGTTTTAGTAAACCTCTTCATATTTTAAGTTTATATAGTTTAATTTTTTTTTAATAACTTTTTAATTGTTCATTTATATGTTTATGTAAGTTATTGTTAAAGCCGACATTTTCTTTTGGCTTCCGACATTTCTTTTAATAACTTTTTAATTGTTCATTTATATGTTTATGTAAGTTATTGTTAAAGCCGACATTTTTTTTGGCTTCCGACATACTTACACATCAGGGTCATACTGGGCTGTAGAATGAACCGAGAATGTAGATTTGTTTATGGCATCCTTGAGGGTGATTCTATCCTCCTAGAGGGAATACGGGATCATATTAAGCTAGTTTCTTTGATGTTGAGCTAAAAACTTCTTGAGGATATTAATAAAATTCTTATGTGATGACTGAACCAACCCATTTCATTTTGGGTAGTAATTCATTGAGTGTTTAATCTGTATTCCATTTTCTAGTGAAAATTCAATGATGTTTGGAGACGAAAAGTAGCATTAATATCAAATATTAATGAGTCAAGAACCTAAAACCCTTTTCTTTTGTGAATTTTTGACATTTTATCAGTTTCTTACTCCTTTGATGCCTACATGGAGTAAGGAAATGTGAGATTAAATACATGTGTATTATTCCCAATAAAAATAACAATGTCCATATAAGTTTCTTACTCTAACAAATTTGCAATCAATCTCAAGTAAAATAGTAGGTGGGAGGATAACTCTGTTGTAGTAGGTAGGTAAGTTCAAGGGAGAATAATGTGAATACATAACAAAGGATGATTAAAATAAATTTTAAATTATTGTTTCTTGCATTTAATAGAAACTATAGGAAAGATTTAATGTAATCTAGGTAAGTTGGTGCATTTATTTGTAGCATCAAGACTATCTTGTGCGAGAATTGGGAGAATATAGTCAAAGAGTTCCAGTAATAGAGCAGTGAAGTTCAGTTGATGGTTTTTTTTATTTTTTTATTTTTTCTTTTGGGCAGGGGGATACGTTAGAGTAGACATGTTGGAGGGGATTAAATGAATTGAAAGGGACACAAATATAATGATATGAGTAATATATAAATTAAGGGAAAGTGGGGACATCGGGGTTAGGGATTCAAGAAATAACACTATAATATTTCAAAATTAGGATTAAGAGTAATAAAAGTGAAAATAGATAAAAAACTATGGCAACAGAAAATACACTATCAAAACATGCAAACTGGAGCCAAAAACCATTGTTGAGCCATTTTATTAAAATACTGGATATGAAAAATAAGTACAACAGTGCTCAAGAATATATCACTCTAGCCATCTAAGCTAGTTGGAATAGCCCTCAAATTCTGCCACCCAAAACACTGCTCTACTATTGATTTGTTGGACTCTCCCTCTTCTCTGCCCTGCTGGAAATGATGTTTCTCACTGACTGCGGACTGCTGGTTGGGCCACTTGTGCTGCTTAGAAAATTATAGGTATTTGGGAAGGTTATCCTTGCCCAAAACCCATAAAAACCCAAAAAGTTTTTCCTCTAATTCCAACCTTCAAAATTTGACCCTTTACCCCTAACTCCTCTTGCTGCTAGTTGAGTAGGGACTGTTTAAATGAGTTTATCTCCTAATGAGAATATTCCAGGATTTTAACCAATAAATCTACTCAAGAAACCAAGAAAAGAAAAAGAAAAGGTTCGTACTAGTTTTTACTTCGTTAAATTGGCCCTCTTGGCCTTGGCTCACCCAACTGCTGGGAAAGTCAAAATCCTGGCTGGAACTGCTGGTATATGTCTCAAAAATGCTGCCAAAATCCCTAGAAAGAAGTGCGTAGCCTCCTCTCCAAATCCTCTGGCTGAACTCCTCTTCTATCCCACGCTTCCGACACTTCCTCTCTACTGTACTGTAAAATCACTGCGTACTCATTGTTGCCTCTACATAGTCCTGAAGGGACTACAATCTCTATTCTGTTTACACAATTATGAAGGGAATAAACACTCCTACTACTGCTGGTGTTTCAATCCCTCACTAAAGTGTCAAAATCCTCTCCTAAGAGGGCACTCGAAGTCCCCCAAGGATGAGGTTGGGATCTCCGCTCGGAGAGACCCATGTGCTAAACATCACTGCAGACTTGGCTAAACAGCTCAATGTGCTCTATTAAAAATGACAATAAGAAAATTTGTAAATGAATGACTCCTCTCTATGGCTTCCCTCACCCCATTTTTACTCTTGTGAAACCCTAACATCCTTGGGTCCACTCATTAATTGCATTGCTACTTGGACCCTTAGCTTTCACACTCGCTGCACATCCTTGGGTTCACTCATTAATTGCGCTGCTACTTGGCCCCTTGGATTTCACACTTTCTGCACTGACCTCTTGGCCTCTAGGCCCCACAATAGCTGCGTTGTCCACATTAACTCTAAGAAAGTGGTTTTATTATAAATGTTGGCTTTATGGGTCCCTTCACCCCTTTATTCTCCTATTGAACTTTAGAAACGTAAAATTTGGCAAAATTTAATATTCTAATTATTTTTCTGCTAATTAGGAATATTACATATTCCCACTCCAACACTTTGGTAATAAATTCTTCTAATCATCAATCGATTAGGAACTAGTTGTGGCATTAGATGAGGAGCCATTGAATAGCCATATACATAGATATAGGTGTATTTTTCTTCACATTACCAATTCCCCAATCCCTTCAAGGATTTTCGGGCTTCTTCAGATACATCAAGTGATAGAAATCCAAAGAGGATTTGGTATGTTTGGGCGAGGAAATAGTCACAGATCTGATCAAATTACTTTGGATAATAGCCGGCCCACAACTATTGACAATATATATGGATTGGTGGCATTGTTCGTGTCCACTTCCAATTCATGTCAAGGAAATCATTAGTGATGCAAAGGGAATCTATGATATAGGTAAACATATAAAAAGAGGGGCCCTAGTTTTCTAGGAGTTCCTTTATATTATAGAGAGCTTGCAATAAGTTTATTGACAATATGTTTTACAAATTGAATACAAAACTAATAGAGACTATTTTGGTTTCCAAATGTAACCATTTAACTTTGAAATCATAGGCACTGAACTCATCATCAAAATATACTTATCATGATTTTCAAATGACATCATTGTGGCCGCAAGTGTTGGGTAGGATACTACTTCTTAGCATGCTCTTTAAATGAGTCACTGTCTTACCACAATCCTTTTCGAATTTGATGAAATTATGGTTACTAGTGAAGGATTTGTCCAACAACTGCTTATTTAACTTGATATCTAGACGATTCAAATGATAAATTTGGTTGAACACCTTGGGTTGTAGGCAGGATACGATTTCTCCCATGTTGTAAACTATTTCCACTTTATTAAGAGCCACATGGGTTAGTTCCCATCTCCTCATGTCATTATATGGCATAATGGTTGGCCTCATGGCTACAAGTTAGACCTCAAACTTCCTTATCTTGTAAGTTTCATTGAAGTGATCATTTCCTTGAGTAAATTGCATATTGACATAGGTGCTATAAATATCTCCCCAATCTCGATATATGTCAGCTTCGTAAAAAATGTTGGTATCCATGATGTGGGTTTTGTTTTTTGATGGACCTTGCACAATGGGTTCATTGACATTTAACCTTTTCCCTTTTCCATGTCCATTTTTACATTTTATCAGTTTCTTACTCCTTTGATGCCTACATGCAATAAATAAATGTGAGGTTCAAAACATGTGTATTATTCCCAATAAAAATAACAATGCCAAGATAAGTTTCTTACTCTAATAGAATTGAAATGAAAGTAAAGTAAAATAGTAGGTGGGAGGATAGCTCTATTTTTGTAGGGAGGTAAGGTCGAGGAAGAATTATGAATACATAGCAAAGGATGAGTAAAATAAGTTTTAAATTCTCATTTATTGGATTTAATAGCAACTATAGGAAATACTTAATGGAAACTAGGTAAGTTGGTGTATTAATTTCCACCATAAAGACTAGCTTCCATGAGAATTAGGAGAATAAAATCAAAGAGTTCTAGTAATACAACAGTGAGATCGAGTTGGTGGTTTCTTGTTGCAATAGGTCAGAGTAGACATGTTGGAGGGGCATAAAGGAAGTGAAAGGGAGTGAAATATAATGATATGAGTCATATAGTAATTACAGGAATGTGGTCACATCGAAGTCAAGGATTCAAGAAATACCAATTTACTCCCCCTATGGAAGTGTCCCATGGGAAACATCTGATAAAGGAAAAAACTGAGTTTCAATAGAAAAGAGGATCAACATACAATAGAAAATTATTTTTGGGAATTTTTTTTTAAAAGGAAGACATTGAGATGACCATAGAAATTTCTTTATTCAAGTTTTTTAATAAAGAATTAGTGTTATTGAATTATAATAGATGATAATTCAAAAGTTTCTACAAAAATTTCTTTCTGACATCCAATGTATGATATAGGGTATTAAGAAGGGATGGGAGAATTCTCTAATAAGTTATTTTGAGTCCTTAGAACCTATCATTGGGATTAACATATAAAAGGTTTAAAAATTATGGGAAAAATGTGGTGGGGTCCCTCATAGTAATATAACATTTTCTTAACTTTGTGGGGAGAGTTTTTTATGAACAGAAAACGGTGGCTCACTGGGGAACGATGATTACTTCTTCCTAATTATAATTAGATCATGATTAAGTGTTCTCTTTGTCATATATATAAGCTTCAACTAGTTAAATTATTCTTCTCTTTTTTTCCCACATTACCAATTGTTTATTGTCTAAAGGAGTTTGAAATATAAATCGATTTCCTATAGGAGGACATTTAAGGAATTATTCAAGGACCATAATATGAAATTCACTTATTCTTATTTACTCCAACGAACATAAATCTTGGGCTTGAAACCATAGATTAATTAAAATTCTTTCAATAAAGTACACTGATATGTTTTCCCTACCTCCAAATTATCACAGGTAAAGCCCTCTTATCCCAAGCATAGGTTTTCGTAGACTAGGTTTCTTCTTAATCCATTTCTACCTAGACCCATGTCCCAGTGAAAATATGTGCAACAACTTGCAAGAATCAAGTCTTTATTGATATCTTTTCAAAACTTTATGGTCCATTAAGGATGACCACCTAATGAGTTGGGTATTTCTATGAAAAATCCCCTTAAAGGTGTGGGATGGCTAGAATTTTGGATTTTCTATGATTTGTGAGCATCCAAGCTTATACACTATGCTCACGAGTAAATTGTTGTAAAGAATGGTTTGTTTTAATTTTTGATAGTGTGATGTGTGGGGACTTCTCAAATAAGATTGGAAGGGTTCCAATATTCCATCGACTATGTTCGCATTTAAGCTCTAAGATGGTCTGATTTCCACCAAATAAGGAAATATCAAAAAACTTGTTTTAGCTGATAACTATTTTACATTTTGGTATTATTGTGAAATTCAATCAGAATTGTAGCATGTGTTCCACAAGTAAGAAACCTTTTGTGTACTAAACCTTTTTGACCTAATTAAATCCATAAAATTAGAATTATATAAAAGGAGTATATATATATATATATATATATATATATATATATATATATATATATATATATATATGGGGCTTAAAACAAGGGTTTATCCTAGAGAAGAAAGTGTCAGGATTAGTTATTGGCATCAATTATAAAGAAAAAATCATACATTTACAATAAAAAAAACAGGAAACAACATATTATGAACAAAATTAGAAGACCAGATAAGTTGTGAGGTGAAGTAAAGCTTCAAGATTTTTCCAATAAAAGGGAGGTCTTCCGATCTCCCATCTAAATATTTAAGTTTGAAAGTGTTAGGACTCATATACTTCTCAAACTGAAATGGTTCAAGGCAGAGCCTTCGAAATTTTATTTCTTGTTTTTGGATCTCTACTTCTGTCCTATTTTAATACTAATTCTCCCACTTGAAACCTTTTTTCCATGGGTACCTTCTATCAAAGTAGTGTTTTATAGTGGTTTGATGTTCACAAAACTTATGTTTATTTATTTAGAATTCCTCTTCCAACTAAAGCAGGGTATCGATGCAATATTGCATGGTAGGAAATTTAATTTCTTGAATAAATTGATATAATTGTAAAGATATTAAGAATACATTTGAAGGTAAGATGGGTTCTTTCTCATACCACCAGCCTAGATCCATCTTAACTCTGGATCTATCAAACGCCGAGAGGGATCAAATCTCTCGAGGTGAAAACCTCTTTTTTGAGTGAAAAACTTGAGGAAAGGTTTTCACCTCGAGATATTTGATCCCTCTCGGTGCTTCATAGATCTGGAGTTAAGATGGATCTAGGCTAGTTTTGGTCATGTGCGAACAAGGAAAATCTATCAATAATATGAGGAACATATGCTTAATTTTATCAATAATATGTAAATACATCTAGTTTTAACATAACCATTTTAAATATGTTAAATATGTCTCAGATTTATTGAGTCATTTTAATTTTAAATTTAATTAGTTACCTAACTTTGTTGAGATGATAAATATTGTAAAATAACTTTAATGATGAAATAAAATTTTGAATGCAAAGTGATAATGTAATAATATTGAATGATAGAAACTGTGAATAATAAGAATGTAGTCAATTACGAATAATCTTCATTGTGATTGATTTCAAACTATTTTCTTCTACTATTCTTATTTTCACCCATGTTAGTTTTGTCATATTATCATATTGAATATTTGAAAATGACAGTTGGAATCATAAACCATTTAAATATTTAGCTCAGGCTGTTGTAGTAAACATCATACCTTGTCTCTCTTGCTCTCCAATATTAATAGGTTGAATTACTATAACACAAAAATCAATGTACATTGTCAATAATTTTTTTGTTCTTACAATGAAATCATTGCACACACACTATTAATCCGATGACTTTAAAATTAATGTACCATTATACATTCAATTACATCAAATTAGAAATCAACATATACACTGAAATCAATGCAACTAATGCAAGAAATCAAATAATAATAGACAACAACATCTACACTAAAATCAATGCATCTAATGCAAGTAATCAAATATGATTACAAATCAACATCTACACTCAAATAAATGAGTCTAGTGCAAGTAGGAAAATGGCATTTAAAACCAACATCTACAATGAAATCAATGCATCTAGTGCAAGCAATCAAATAGGATTAGAAATCACCATCTACACTGAAATAAATGCATTTAGTGCAAGAAATCAAATAGGATTATAAATCATCTACATTTAAATCAATGCATTTAGTGCAAGAAATCAAATACAATTAGAAATCAACATCTACATTGAAATTAATGCATCTAGTGCACATCAAATAAGATTAGAAATCACCATCTACATTGAAATCAAGGCATTTAGTGAAAGCAATCAAATAGGATTAGAAAGCACCATCTACATTGAAATCAATGCATTCAATGCAAGCAATCAAATAGGATTAAAAATAATCTACATTAAAATCAATTCATCTAGTGCAAGAAATCAAATATAACCAAAAATCAAAATCTACACTAAAATTAATGCATCTAGTGAAATCAATCAAATAGGATTAGAAATCCTCATCTACATTGAAATTAATGCATTTAGTGCAAGCAATCAAATATGATTAGAAATAATCTACATTAAAATCAATCTATCTAGTGTAAGTAATCAAATATAATTAGAAATCAAAAACTACACCAAAATCAATTCATCTAGTGCAATAAATCAAATAGGATTAGAAATCACCATCTACACTGAAATCAATGCATCTACTGCAAGAAATATTCTTCCGTCTCTCCCCCATATATATCTATATATCCCTCCATCTCTCCTTATTCTTCTCTTTATCTCACCCCACCAAAAAAACACTCTCTCTCACTCCATATCTATCAATTTCCTTGTCCCTCCCTCCTTCTCTCCATCTATACTTTTTTCTCTTCACCTTACATCTATATTTATATCTCACTCTATCTCTCTATATCAACTCCAAAACATAATCTCTCTTTCTCCAATCTATCTATCTATCTATCAATCCCTCCTCCTCCTCTCTCTCTCTCTCTCTCTCTCTCTCTCTCTCTCTCTTTTCCCCTTCCCTATCTCTCTCTTGCTTCTATCTCTCTTCCTTCCTGCTACCCTTTCTCCCTCTCTCTCCATCTTCTTTGTCACTCCCTCTCTCTCTCTCTCTCTCTCCACCTTTCACCCTCTATGTTGTTATTCTTACCTCCCCCTCTCTCCCTCTCCATCTTCATATCTCTTTCCCTACCTCTCTTCACTCTCTCTCTTCCTTTCTCTCCCCCCATCTCTCTCTCTATCTTCACCTTCCAACTTTGTTACCATATGCCTCTCTCTCTCCTTCTCTCCCCCCTTCTCTCCATATCTCCTTATTTGTCTCTTTATCTCAACCCAAAACATACACACTCCCTCTTCATCTCTCCCTTGTCACTCCCCCTCTCTCTCCACTACTCACTCTCTATGTATTTATTCTTCCCTCCCTCTCTCCTCATCTAGCTCCATCTCTCAATCCCTCCCTCTCTCCCCCTCCAAATCCATATTTCTATCCCTCCGTCTCTCCTCCTCTCTTTCAAGTCCCCTCTCCTTTCCTTCCTCTCTCTCCCTTTCTCTCCTACCTCCCTTTCTCTTCCCCCATCTCTCTCTCTCTCCATCTCTCAATCCCTCCCTCTCTCCCCCTCCAAATCCATATTTCTATCCCTCCCTCTCTCCTCCCCTCTCTCCTCCTCTCTTTCAAGTCCCCTCTCGTTTCCTTCCTCTCTCTCCCTTTATCTCCTACCTCCCTTTATCTTCCCCCATCTCTCTCTCTCTCCTACAATCCTCTCTTCCCCCATCACTCTCTTCCTCTCTCTCATCATTCCTCTCTCGCCTCCTTCTATTTGACCCCCCAGCTCTCTTTCTTTCTCTCTCTCTCTCTGTCCTCCAATCCTCTCTCTTCCCCCATCACTCTATCTCACTCTCCAACTATCTTACTATTTCTATCCCTTTATCCTTCTCTCCCCCCTTGTCTCCATCACTCCTCCTTTCTCCTTCTCTCCCCCTTGTCTCCATCACTCTGATGTATCTTTATCTCACCCATAAGCATACACACTCTCTCTCCATCTCTCCCTTGTCACTCCCTCTCTATGTATTTCTTCTTCCTTTCCTCGCTCCATCTCTCTATCCCTCCTTCTCTCCTCCACTTCTCATCCTTTCTCTCTCTCATTTTCTCTCCTACCTCCCTCTCCCTTCGCCATTCTTTCTCTCTCTCTCACTCTCTACCCTCAAATCCTCTCTCCTTCTCCCTCCCTCTCTCCTTATCTCTCTCCCACCTCCATCTTTATGTCTCCCTCTCCCTCTCTTACCCTTCTCTAACTCTCTCACTCTTCTCACTCTCTCTCTCTTCATTCCTCTTCTGCCTTCTCCTTCAATTTATCTCCATATCTCCCTTGTCACTCCCCTTATTTCTCCACCTCTATCATATATCATGATATATTAATATATATTACAATATAATAAATTTAATATTGTATTAATCTAAACATATTAAATTTAATAATATTAATATTTTAATATTAATTTTAGGGTTAATAATATTTTTTTTGCATGGTATTAATAATAATTTGGTCCATGGTATTTGACCCTTATACTTCATATATAATTAGATCTTGATTTCTAATCGTATTTGATATATTTTTATTTATTTACCTTAACTCTTTATACCTCTTTTATATTTACTTATTTACCATACCTATTTTATAAATATATTATTTGGCCCATGGTATTTTCCCATGGTATTATTAATAATTTGTCCTATGGTATTTGGCCCATGGTATTAATAATAATTTGTCCCATAGGCTTCACCTAAATAAAACTTGTTTTTGAGTTTTTGTAAATATAAAGTGGTTTATTGAGTAAATATAAAAATCGGTTTTATTTATTTACCATACCTCTAGTTTATTTATATTTTTATTTATTTACCATACCTCCTGAGTAATATAAAAAGAGGTTTTATTTATTTACCATACCTATGGTTTATTTATATTTTTACTTATTTACCATATTTTATTTATTTACCATATCTCTTTTTTGAGTTTTAGTAAACCTCTTCATATTTTAAGTTTATATTGTTTAATTTTTTTTTTAATAAATTTTTAATTGTTCATTTATATGTTTATGTAAGTTATTGTTAAAGCCGACATTTTTTTTGGCTTCCAACATACTTACACATCGGGGTCATACTGGGCTGTAGAATGCACCTCTCGGCGCAATGATGAATGTAGAGTTGTTTATGGCATCCTTGATGGTGATTCTATCCTCCTAGGGGAATAGGGGATCATATTATGCCAGTTTCTTTGATGTTGAGGTACAACCTTCTTGAGGATATTAATCAAATTCTTATGTGATGACTCAACCAACCCATTTCATTTCTAGTGAAAATTCAATGATGTTTAGAGAAGAGAAGTAGAATTATCAAATATTAATGAGTCAAGAACCTAAAACCATTTTATTTTGTGCATTTTTGACATTTTATCAGTTTCTTACTCCTTTGATGCCTACATGGAGTAAGGAAAGTTGAGATTCAATACATGTGTATTATTCCCAATAAAAATAACAATGTCCAGATAAGTTTCTTACTCTAACAAATTTGCAATCAATATCAAGTAAAATAGTAGGTGAGACGATAACTCTGTTGTAGTAGGTAAGTTCGAGGGAGAATAATTTGAATACATAACAAAGGATGATTAAAATAACTTTTAAATTCTTGTTTCTTGTATTTAATAAAAACTATAGGAAATATTTAATGTAATCTAGGTAAGTTGGTGCATTGATTTCTAGCATAAAGACTATCTTGTGTGAGAATTGGGAGAATACAGTCAAAGAGTTCCAGTAATAGAGAAGTGAAGTTGAGTTGATGGTTTTTTTTTTCTTTTCTTTTTTTTTTTTTTTGGGGGGGGGGGGGGGATAGGTTAGAGTAGACATGTTGGAGGGGATTAAATGAATTGAAAGGGACAAAAATGTAATGATATGAGTAATATATAAATTAAGGGAAATTGGGGACATCGGGGTTGGGGATTCAAGAAATAACAAGTTACTCCCCTTATCGAAGTGTCCCATGGGAAACATTTGATAAAGGAAAATACTGAGTTTCAATGAAAAAGAAGATCAACGTACAATAGACAATTATGCCTGGGAACAATTGATGAAAGGAAGACACTCAGATGATCAAAAAATTGCTTGATTGAAGTTTTCTAATCAAGAATTAGTGTCAGTGAATTATAATAGATGATAATTCAAAATTTTCTACAACAATTTATTTCTAACTTCCAGTCTCTGATATAGGGTACTACGAAAGGATGTGATAATTCTCAAATAAGTTCTTTTGAGACCTTAAAACCTATTCGTGTGATTCCTAGATAGAAGGCTTTAAAAATATAGGAAAAATGTGGAGGGTTCCCTCATAGTAATATAACATTTTCTCAACTTTGAGGGGAAATATTTTTAGTAAAAACAATTGGTGGCCCATTGGGGAACATTGATAAGTTTTTCGTGATGATAATTAGAACGTGAATCATTATTCTCTTTGGGATGGAGATAAACTTCAACTTGTTAATTTATTCTTATATTTGTCTCCCACATCACCAAGTGTTTATTCTCTAAACGAGTTTGAACTATAAATAAATTTCCTATATGAGGACACCTAAGGAATTATTCGAGAACCCTAATATAAAATTAACTTATTCTTATTCGGGAAAACACACGTAAATATTGGGCTTGAAACCATAGATAAATCATAATTATTTCAATCAAGGACATTGATATGTCTTTTCTTCCTCCAAATTATCACAAACAAATCCCTCTTATCCTAGGCATAGGTTGTCATAGACTAGGTTTCTTCTTAATCCGTTTCTACCTAGACCCATGTAAAAGTGACAATATGTGTGACATATTGCAAGAAAAAAATATTTAAAGATATTTTTTCAAAAATTTATGATCCATTGAAGATGACCACCTAGTGAGTTGGGTGGTTCTATGCAAAATCCCCTTAAAGGTGTGGGATGACTAGAATTTTGGATTTTGTTTGATTTGTGAGCATCCAAGCTTACACACTATGGTCATGGTAAACCATTGTCCTATGCTAACGGGTAAACCATTGTAAAGCATGATTGCCTTTAATTTTTAATAGTGTGATGTGGGGGGAGTTCTCAAATAATATTGGAATGGTTCGAATAGTTCAGTGACTATATTCAAATTTAAGATATAAGACTTGGTGAGAGTTCCATAAGATAAGTAAGACCTGGTGAGAGTTCCAAAAGCTAAGGAAAGATCAGAACAACTTGTTTTAGCTGATAAATATTTTAAATTTCGATATTATTCTGAAATTCAATCAGATTCTATGATGTGTTCCACCAAAGAAAAACCCTTTTTGTACTAAAACTTTTTGACCTAATTGAATCCAATAATTTAGGATTAGATAAAAGGAGTAGATCTATGTGGTACTTATAACAAGAGTTTATCCTAGAGAATAAAGTTTTAGGATGACTTATTGGCATCAATTATAAAGAAAAAATCACACATTTACAATAAATGAAAAATCAAACAACCTATTATGTAAAAAACTACAAGAACACTTAAGTGGTAAGGTGAAGTAAGCCTTTAATATTTTCCAATAACAAGGAGATCTTTTGACCTCCCATATAAATATTTAAGTCTAAAAGTGTTAGGACATAGATACTACTGAATCTGAAATGGTTCAAGCCTTAGCATTCATAATTTTATGTGCTTGTTTTGGATATCTACCTTTGTCCTATTTTAAGACACATTCTCCCACTTGAAACCTTTTTTTCCTGCAGACCTTCTATCAAAGTAGTATTTTACAATGGATTGATGTTCACAAAACTTATGTTTAGTTATTTTTCATTCCTCTTGCAAGTTAAGCAAGGTATCAATGCAATGTTTCATGGTAGGGAATTTAATTTATTGAATAAATTGATATAATTTCAAATATGTTAAGAAGAAATTTGAAGGAAAGATGGATTCTTTACCATATGCTAGGAATAATGTAGAGTTTTTTATGTAAGCCTTGAGGGTGATTATATCTTCCTAGAGGACGTAAGGGATCATATTATGCTAGTTTCTTTGATGTTGAGCTACAAACCTCTTGAGGATATTAACAAAATTCTTATTCGATGACTCAACCAACCCATTTCCATGTGGGTAGTAATTCATTAAGTATCTAATATTTATTCCATTTTCTAGTCAAAATAAAATGATATTGATAGAAGAAAAGTAGCATTATTAAATACTATGAGTTAGGAACCCAAAACCTGGTGATAATATTATGAGTGAGGAAGAACATCACCTGATTAACATTTACCTTCTTGAGGGGCAAAAATTTAATCCATTTAGCGAAGTATTCCATTGCAGTTAGTATGTACAAATGTTGTTGTAAGGAATTTGGTGTTCTTTCCTTGATTATATTTAGTCCCCACTGTTGAAATGATCTTTATACTTCCATAGGTTCAAGAGGGTGTGCAAATTTTCTTTCACATCATGAAGCTTTCTGACATGTTTTTCACTTGTGAACTTAAGCATGTGCATCTCGAAACAATGCTGACCAATAATCATTGGTATGAAGAACCTTCTGGGTCATAGTATCTCCTTTGAAATTTCCTCTAGCAAGGTTGTGATGCAGATCCTTTAGAACCTTCTTTGAATCTAACTTCTCTAAGCATCTAAGGAGAAAATAATCATAATTGCAATGAAAAAAGTATCATGTTAACGAGTTTATATGAAGCAACTTTGAGTATAAGTTCCCTTCATTTATTAGGAGTGAGATGGGTAGGGTCCTATCGTTGAGTAAGATAGCACTTGGGTTTGTAATACCAAGATTAGTTTAGTGAAAGAACAAAAAAAAAGTTCTCTTCAACCAAGGATGCTTCACTTTCCCATCCCTTATTAGTGGTTTGTCTATCTTAATTTTCTACCATTAGCCTCCATAGGCCTTTCCTTATAGAAATTTTGGCAAGATTTATCTATAGGTCATATTCTTGTAGTGATGCCATTTAATGTGCTCTTTGTTCCCCTAAGTCTTTTTGATAAGAAAATTCTTGACTGTAGGGTAGGAAACAATCAATTTGGTTATTGATTTGAGACGATATGGCTTAAAATACTTCACCGCCTTAAAACTGTAAAGGCTTATTTGTAGACCTATAGATATTTGATTCCTTCCCGTTGAAGTCCTAACCTCATAAAAGTGATCAGAAATTCGTTACAATATGGGTTGGATTGAGTTAAGACTGTGGCATATGCTCCTTTAAAAAAAAATCTGTAAGGAATGAAATATTGGTTATAATTTGGACTTAGAAGGGTTTGTGCTTTAGTGAACACTCTTTTTATTTTTGAAAAATCCTCCTTTTGTTTAGGCTTCCATTTGAATTCTACATATCTCTCAATCATTTATTTTAAGCGATTTTATCTTTCTACAAAGTTGGGGATGCATTTCTTGAGAAATTTACTTCTCCCTTTAAAGGAATCACGTCTCTTTGTAAATTGAATTCTAGTAACTCTGCACATTTACATTTTTATTCATATTTGTTATAATGTTAGATAACGTAAATACCGGTGAGAAATAACACAAGGTAAGTATATTTATTTACATATTGTTCCTTATTCCTTAAATATGACGTGATGATGATGATTTGGAGTACTCGAGACAAACATTATTGAAATGTAGGAAATTTGGTCTCTCATTGAATCCCAAGAATTCATTATTTTCATTGGAAGAGGTGAAAATGTTAGTACATATTGTCTGAAAAGAAGGTTTCAAGATTTACTTGGAGCTTTTCGATGCCATTTCGAATATTTTTCTCCAATAAAATGAGAAAGAAGTCCAATCCTTCTTGGGAAGAATAAATTTTCTATGTAGATTTATTGCAAATTCTCTACAGCTCCCAAAACACTTAAAAGGAATGCTTAATAATAATATTGAAGTTAGGTGGAGTCTGGAATCATGATAATCATTCGAGAAAATTAAGAAGGCTATCACGGAATCCCTAGTCTTAGAGAGTCATAACTTTTATAAAGAATTTTAGATTTTCTTATTTGCATCGAAGAACACTATAGTTATAGTTTTGTTGCAGAAGAACGAAGAAGGCTATGAGGAACCTATAGAATTTTTTAGTTGTACCCTAATGGATGTTGAGTCGAAATACATTATCTTAGAGAAATAAACATATGATATGGTAAAAAAATTCAAGGAATTTTGGGAATTTGTGGTACACTCTAAGGTGGTGGCATATTTACACCCTGTAGGAGTGAAAGAGATACTTGTTCAATGTGATAGTGACGGTGAATGAGGAAAATATATACCAAAGATACAAGAGTATTATTTTAATATAAGGCCTACTAAAATGATCAAAGGCCAAGGACTACCAAAATTAACGACCCAGGAAAATCATGCTACATTGGAAATGTGTGCTAATGAAGATATTTGCAATATCTGTAGAGAGGAGAATCCAAAAGAACCTCCTTCGGTCGAAAATAACCCACAAAAACCTCTTCATCCTAGAGGAGAGAATACACATGGGAATATGCTTCCAATAAGAAGGAATCCATATGAACTTTTCCCACTAGATGAAAGTAATCAATAAGAACCATTCCTAAAGGACCTCTCAAAGTTCCAAAATTCTCCACAGTAACGAGACATCATCTTTTTCCTGCAAAATTTGGACTGTCCACCTGAGCTTCCCTAGGAAAAATTTACATATTTAAAAATAAAAGTAATTAAATACTAAATTTTGGTTAAAGGTTTGTTCTAGCATGATCTTGTTGGAATCTTACTCACTCGTGCCACTGAAGATCAACGATCGAAGATCACATCATAATCCCATCAAGGAATATGTGGAGGAAGCCATGCATGGAAGGTTATGATTCACAAAATATTGAGAGAATGATATTACTGGACCTCACTATTCAAGGACACCAATTTTTTTATCCAAAGCTATCTAGAATGTCAAATTTTTGTAGGGAGGAAAAAACCTCAATCTCTATCGTTGAAGCCAATCAAGGTTAAAGCTCCTTTCTAGTAATGGGGATTATATTTCATCATAGAAATACATTTGAACTTGAATGGGTAGCATAAGTACATTCTCATGACCATTGGTTATTTTAATAACTGGGTGGAAGTCATTCTAACCCACAAAGACAAGGAGAACGTTATTGTATCTATCTTGGAGGACAATATTCTTGCAAGATTTTGATGCCCCAAGAATATTGTCACAAAAAATGCTCGATCTTTCAAATCTTCAAGGTGGTGAAGCTTTTTCAAGATTACAACATAGAATTGTTGCACTCTAAAACATATTATCCCAAACGAAATGGGTTAGCATAATCAATAAATATGAACATTGTGAATATTATAAAATTAATGCTAGATAAGAACAAGAATAATTGGGAGTAAAATATCACATATGTTGTGTGGGAAGATATGATTAGCACTAAAAGATTTGTAAACACTTTCCCAAGACAACTAGTGTATGGGATGAATGTAGTTTTTCCTTTGAACCTCAGGGTGACGGTGATGAAGTTGTTACCAATTGAAACACCAGATATTAGTCCAATGCAGAAAATGATCTATCATAAGATAGAAGTTCAGTAGAAGAGAGAAGAATCCTTGGCCAAAGATGAAGCTCATGAACGAAAGGTAAAGGCTACATTTCATAGAAAGGAAAAGGAAAGGTACCTAAAGATTAGGGATCTCATATAGAAATGGGACTCAATTCGAGTTGAAAAATGCAAGCATGGAAAGTTTGATAATCTATGAATATGTCCATGTTGAATTCATGAAGCCTTTGATAACAACACTTATCAGTTGGAGACACTTGATGGATAATTTTCCAGGAAACTTGTTAATGGTAGGTTCTTGAAAAAGTTATTATCCTGAAGTTACACACACACACACACACACACACACACACACACACACAAACACACACAGACAAACACACACATATAACGCTTTGATTATTCAGCATAGTGATCACTTTTCAAATGATGCATGAAAAGAAATAGGTAATGTTCTTGAGAAACAAACTCCATAGCCCAATGTAAAGAAAGAACTGGAACTGCAAAGTTATCAATAGAGAATAGGGGCCTGTTGTCCCTCATGGAGCCCATGCCAGTGCCAAAATTTTTAACACCCTATGAAGTCCATACTGAGGGTGACTGTTCGGAGGACCGACTTTAAGCGTAGTCACGTTGGTGTTCCATGGGTGCAAGGAATTATTTCAATGCAAGCACTTTATTGTGAGTCACGTTGCATCAAGCCCACTGGCACTAAGCACTAGAGAGGATGTTCGTGTGTGGGAAATTTGGGCCATAGTGAATAAAATTTATGGGCAGAGGGGTGGCAAAAGGAATTGTGAGCCTCCCAGATCCAACGATGGAGGCACTCATAGATTAGACGACACATGGCATCCTACACTACTAAGTTTCACACACAATAACATGTAGAGTTCATGCAAAGGATCTCGCGTGTTGGTACCCCAGGTGTCCTCCATGCCTCCCCAACTTTCAAATCCCATATTATACTCATTGCAAGATATTACCACATGTCCCATCCATGTCACCCATGACCCACTTCCATGCCATAATTATTCCCGATTTCCACACCAGCCTCGACATTGGTCCTTTTTACACCTCATCTCCCCATCCACCCCATCCAACATGTCACCTCCTATGTTCCCTGGTTCACACCATGTTGGTGTGTCACCCTGATTTAAAAGAGGCCTTGGTGGAAGTGATGGCATGTAGGATCCAGTGACAAAGAAGAAGGCCCATCCAATGGCTATGGTGGGCTTCACACTAGTAAGACACACGACACTTACTTGGAACATGTGGCACAGATCTGGACGCGTGTCATACCCTCATTGTTTCCACTCCACCTTGAAGCATTCCATAACCAATAATTCAATGGTGCAGGAATCTGCCATGTTTTTGTCAACCCCATCCAACCATTACATGTGTTTACCATGTTAAATCTACCCCACACCTTGCTAAATCCAGCATGACACCATTAATTCTTCTCGCCTGAAAATCCATCCACACATGTGGAATATTGATTACAATAAATTGTATTAGGAAGCTCTTTTTGGGTTAATTATAGTACAATGCAATACTCATATGTGTCGCTTAAAAAATTACCAAATTTGGAAAATTTGAGCATAAGCCTAGCACCCTCTGGATACAGGTCAAATACACCTGGTAATTATTCTCATTGAGGGTTGTGCGTGCGCAAAAATTTAACAAATTTTTTCATCCTCACCCTAGTCCTAATAGGGAAAGATGATATTTCTACTGTACAAATGGACAACTTGTTTGAAGTCAATTCATTGCAATGTTTGTGAATTAATCCCCCAGAGAATTATTAAACCCAAAATAACTCCATATCTACCAAATTAAGCCATTTTATGGTAAAAACATCCAAATTCACCATTAAAACTTACCATGTTGTTCCTAGACATGAATTTCCAAAACTTGGCCACTGACTAACCTGTCACATCAACATGTGGCATCGTTTCTCCCTCATTTCGAGGTATAGAATCTTACACAATAATGGAATATTCTTCGCATATAAAGGATGATGAATACATGGAAGGAAAGGAAATAGAAACAAGTTTCCCTAGCACCAGTGTTGGCCATAGAAATGCACTTGTGACAACTCTAGAACTCAAACAGTTTTACCATTTCCTGATACAACAAATGGACTCCAAGAGTAGGTCGAAATAATTTGAGGGCCTATAAAATTCATCCCCTGAGTTAAGGTTTGCACTAGAAGAAATCTTAATATAACTTATCCAAGAAAATGAGTATAGCATAATATTAGAGATGCAACTCTTACACCAAAAGAAAAAAAATTCCAATAGAATCTCCCTCTATGCAACCAAGAAGAGCATCTAGGATAAGATCATAAGGATATTCAGTAAGCACTAAAGATACTTGGAATTGATGAAAGAAAAGATAGAGGCAGTCAAGACAACTCAAAAAGAAATGGAGAAACTTAAAGGATATATTGAAATAACATCACAAAAGGTTGTAGTTTCTACGAGTTTTATGAATCATATGACAAAAGAAGAAGGTATTGAAGCCAATATCAACCGCTATTGGTGGGAAATAAAATCAAGTCATCTAGAAAAGGAACATGAGTTAGTACTATAGGTAGAGAAGGGATCTAAAGACATGACCAAGGAAGTACAAAGTTTTAAAGGCAAATGCGAAGAATTATGGAGGAAGAATTTCCCATGAATCTTTGATGAGTATGGAGATTTGTGCCCAAAGGTACCTGTTGTAAATGAATTAAAACCCATAAATGAAATACAAGAGGACTTGGGAGAAGGGGATCACGCATCAACGCAATATAAAGGTGTTGTGTACTTGTACCAAAATCATTTTTAAATTTGGTTCGTGCCTAAGTACCTTTATAGGGAATGGGGAAAGATGGAATACAAGCCCATTATGAGCATGTAATGAGTAGTAGATGAAGCGTGGACATGTACCCTACCCACATACAAAGAATGGAAGGATATGATAAGCATATATATGCCAGTCATTCGAAATAAATTCAAGATGAGGCAAAGGAAACCCACAATAGGAGCAATCATGGGTCCATCAACATCATCACATATACCAACATGTCAAATATAGTCCCCAATCTAGTTATCCCCCAAGACGGATAAGGAAGTGTTATGCAGATAAAATCCTTCTTGCAGATAAGAACGATCTCCCTAGTATCCTAAGGATATCTAGAAACAAACAACCAAATGAAAGCCATTTACTCTAGAGTATTGTGATTTAGAATTATTAATTAACTAAGTACTGAGGAGATGCTCCTACCTAAATTCCAACGCTTGTTGTAATATTCAATCCAGTCGCCCCAAAAGAGTTCAATTCAGCATGTAAGACCTGCATTCAAAGACAAGGAAAAAGATTAAAAGCACCTGCAAGATATAATAATTCAGAAACACTAATATATCTCAGTGATCAAGGAATCCAAGAATTAAATTACTCAAATAGATAGATGAAAAACTTAGTGAGAAAATAGAATCCATTTGTATTAACTTGTATTATAAGAAGAAACCTTACAACCTTGTCGCCTTGATGTCATACAGGTTCTTCTGGGGTCCTGAACAGCCATTTTCCTTCGAAATGACAAGCCTTCTCCTCTCTGAACTAGCATAAAACTATGGATATGAGTATGCTATTTTTCTCATACCGATGATGCCAAGTATAAAGAGTATAATTTCTTCAGCAATTCTCTTCTATATGTTAAGAAGTACCCTTGAGACTAAAATATGAGTTCAATTTATATGATAATGAAGGAGGTTTCAGTTCCATAGAGATGGGGATAAAGTCCTCTCATAAATGGATTTTAGCTCCAAATACCAAGGGATAATATCCATTAATGAAGGGATAAGGGTTCATGAATGAACGGGCAAAGCTTGACCTAATTAAGCTTCTAGAAGCCTTGAGCTAGGAGAATATTTGACCAGTTGGGCTTCTAGAACTTACTTTTTCTTTTATTTTACCTTTTACGGGGGTTCGCAGTTTTAGTAAGCAGAATGTGCGGGATGTGACACAAATTATAGAGCAAGAAACCACGATACCACAGGTAAGAGCTAGGAAAAGTGTGGAGTTATGCTTTTCTGGGTTTTAATGAGCTTTTCTCCAATTCCAAGACTTGGTTTAGGAAATTTATGGTTTTGGACCTCTAAGGGAGCATAAAATAGGTAATGATGAACCCATATAGACAACTAAATTCCATGGTGACAAATTTTAGTGTAACAGATTTCCCCCTAAAGCGTGAAGTCTGAAGTAGTTCTAAAGAGTGAAGTGCTTTTATCATCCGAGGATTGGGTTGCAGACATATCGGTCGAAACCTGTAAAAAAATTGAATGCAAACATATATTTATATATGATCGCTGAGGTAGGCATTCCCATACTCATATCAAAACTAACTACATGTTCTGATACAAAAATGATTTTAGAATTACATCAATAGTAGACACAGCATGGACGCAGCCATATGTCATAAGTAGTCTACTGTATCATGAATAATAAAACTCCACGCAGCTTGGATATTAGAAACTAGATCCAGGGTCTTGATTTTTTCTTCCTGAACTGGTACAATTCTATCCATGCAATTGATTGTGTCGAAGTCGAACATGGTAGAAAGCACTTGATTACCAGTCAATGATGTGAATTGTTAACAAGTGTGAGAGAAACCACCAATAATGAAAATGGTTCTAAACGTACTCAGTACAATCCATGAAGTGTTAATGAATGATTTGGAGTCGAACACTTCACAGAATCATTCGATCGAAGGTCAATGATGCAACTTGTTGTCGAAGGCGAGAAACCTTCCATTAGGGCATGCAGATCCCAAGGTACTAGTAGGGTTCTAGATCAACTTTCTAGAGGATGTGCTTTCATCAATAGAAAGTGACTCATCGTAGGAAATACCATGACACAAAACCATTAGATCAAGTTTTGAAGAAATTCTAGCAAGGACTGACTTAGGGATGGTCAACGCGAATGGAGACAAATTTTTGCAATGAATGGTTTATTTGAACTGTCCCTTGAACACATAACGACACTGCAGATGGTTTGGTGAAAATTGACCTAAAGCTAATACCCAGAAACAAAGGATTTTCCCAACCCAAGTATGAGTGTGAAAAAAGTGTCGTGTTCAAGAGTGGTATACTACTTTTTGGAACAAAGTGTGACAACTCGATTCATTTTCTCTCTTTTTCCCCCACCATTTCTGGCAAGTACCGCTTTATTTTTGGCAAGCTTGAGGAGGATAACGTTTTCTTGTTGTATAAGCTCATCCTTTGGATGAGTCCAACTTAGTATTAAAATCAAACCCTAAGAAGGAGTGGTTCGTTCCTGTTTGTAATCGACAGGGCCTTTACTGTTAAGTTTTAACGAGTCCAGTATAGGTAAAACTCAGCGTTTTTCAGTTTTAGGGAGTCAGAAGAAAAACTTAAGAAAACTCCGTCGGTGTACTTTTTCGTAAATTTAGTCTCTAAAGCCTGAAAAATGATAAAATAATGTAGGGGAGAGCTCTATTTACCATGATTAGTCAATGGATACTGAAAAAGGGGTAAACTTATACTGAAAGGATGACTGTTCATTTCCTTTAACGAGTTTGAATAGTCAAGTACTTGGCAATATTTTCATGCTTAGATAGTCTGAAAAGGGCTTAAAAGAGAACTCCAGGGTTTCGCTTTTTCATAATTTTCAAGAGCCCAAAAAACTGATAATAGTGTACTCATCATCAAAATAATTCTTTTCACCCGAAAAACTTGTTTTCTGCACATAAACTTGAAAATTAAACATACATGTTTCCAATAAGTAAATTTTTTTGAAAAATAGCTTTTTTAAAGTGGAAAACAAATAAAATAATATTTTATTATTTCAAAAAATCTTATAAAAAGTAGTTCAACAAAGTCATTTTCACCTTTTGTATTCAGAGTTGAAAGTTGAGAGCTCTTGGCAGAAAAAGTTCTGAAGGTGATAACGGGAGAACCGACTGCTCAAATAAAAAATCGTCGAATTCAAGTAATCTACAACACCCTTATCTTCATTTTCATCCATTTGAATTCTCTTTTTAAGTTTTGAAATCATTTTTTAAGAGGAAAATAGGTTCAAAATTCAGCTCTCGGGGGTCTGCGAGTCATGTATTGGTTACTTGCAGATCCTGATAATTTTCCCAAAGGAAAATTATCGAGCTACTGCGGTTTTTATGAAGAGCGCGTGTGGTGGTCTACACTGTCTCTATATAAAAACTGTGGAGGCACCATGATAAAAGGAAAATTATTAAATTCTCTAAAAAATGGTTAAAAATTCTCACTCTAAAAGATTCTAACCTTCAAATGCGTCCATTTTCGTATTATCCCACACTGCTGGAGTGGAGAGAACATGAGCACGAAGAGGTAGATGATGTGGCTATGAATAATCCGGCCACAATGCATGTGTTGAGAAATTGTGGATTGCATAAATTCTGAGAAATTCAGGGCATGAGGGCACAAGTGGAACTAATGACCTAGCTGGTGAATAAATGGGACGTCCAAGAACAATGTTTTATCATTGGTGATCACAAGCTAGAACTTGAGCTTGAAGATATTTACTTTTTCACTGGTTTATCTAAACGAGGTGAACACATTTCTTTTTTTGGAGCTAGGCAAGGTGGCCTGCCTAATGCTAGCTATAAACAAGAGTTTTGCATTGAAGAAGTTGATCCCAAAGATAAATGTATAGATATAAAGACTATCCTATGTCTTTATCTTAAATTCATTACGTTCACCATGACCAGGTTGTGTGGGAGCGCAGCTCCACATGTGGCTACCAAGTCTCAGATGCAGATAGCAGTTGACTGTTATAGAGGTACCATTTTCAATTGGTGTGAAGGGGTATTGGCCAATATGAAAGGCCAATAGACCAGAGAAAAAAACTCAAAGTTGAAAAACTTTGGGTATGGTGCCATCTTGGTTTCTTTTTCTTTAGAGAGGATTCCATCCCTCACCCCCTCAACTGATCTATGTTGATCCTGGTGAGCCTAAAGATATTTGTATGATATGCTGGGTTGCATTAATGTCCCGCCATGGTGGCAATGGTTTTGTGGTAGCTCTGACATATTTTCATTGGCTTCAGAACCAAATTTTTGCTATGAAGTATTTCCCGTATGCGGGCGTAGATTTTTGAGAGGACCCCGAGATTTCCTTACCTCCAAGGGCACAATGGGATGAATTAGGTAAATGAATCATTTTGATGTGTTTTAACTCTAATTTTTATTTTGTTTTTTTATCGTCAAATACTAATAACAAAATTTTAAATGCAGATTTTGGTCCATGAAGGCCAGCCACACTCCACCGCTTTGAAAGGAAGCCAATAGAGCCTGTTGCACAGCCACAAAATCAGGCAACAGAAATCCTTACTGACTTGGAGCACAACCTAGAGAGGTTGACTATATATATCCCAGAGACATCTATGGATGATATTACAATTTGTCTCTAGAGACACGTTACTGGTGTTCCTGGCCTGTTTAGGAGATTCCTGCATAGGGTGGTGCAGGCGATAGTTTACTACCATGATCATCACCATGGATAGTGGATGATCACCGCGGGCTATTGTATTTTGTTTCTTGTATCACTATATTTTAGATCATAAGGTGTTTTAAAACTATGATTGCAAACGATGCAATATTTTTGAAAATAAAACTCCTATCTATGATATTACTACTTTCTCTGAATATCTTGTTCAACACATATCGAATGTTGTTTTGGTTTACTAGTTTAATGTTGGAAATGTCTATTTATAACACTATTATCTACTGCATCAGCCAATGTATTTAAATTTCTTGGAATGTGTTGATATTCGATGTAATCAAACTGTCTTTCCAAGAGATGAAGCTTCAAAAATAATCTCAATAATAGTGGATTTTAAATTACGTATACTCTATTTAAATGTAATACAATGAGTTTCGAATTTAGCCTAACGATAAAACATCGAATGTCAAATGAAATGGCACCAGATAATAAGTCAATCACTGTGCTATATTCTGCAACATTATTTGTTGTTTGACCAAGGCTTACCCCATGCATAGAAACTAACTCATCAGTGGGTGAATAAATAACCCAGGCTATGGAAGAAATATTCTGTGTACTACGACAGGCACCATCAACAATCTTAAACTAGACACACTCATCTAATCTAAGGCATCTAACTTAGAAAAATAACTAATGTACAAGTGAGATCTTCACACAAGAATCAAGCATAATATCTCTTTAGATAAAGTCCATTTTTGGGTTTATCTAAAGAGACCTCGTCATAATCAGTCAATTCATAAGCCCCTTTTGCAAGCACTCTCTTGAAAATGTAAGGACCATGCCACATTAGTTCGAATTTCCCAGCTCCTAGCTTATCGTTAGCTTGATCGTATACCAAGACTAGGTCACCTTCTGAAAAAACACGAGCTGTAACACTTCGATCGTACTAAGCTTTAACACATTTTTTATGAACTTCGGCTGCTAATGCAGCACTACGCTGAGTCTCATCTAATTGTGCTAAGTACAAAAAGAATTTTTCGTCTTCAGAGGTAGCTGGTAGTAACTATATGGCTAATTGGATTCATGATATTTCGCATTCAATGGGTAACACAACTTCTAAACCGTAAACCAGTTGAAAAGGAGTGAACCTTGTTGCAGTTTTTATTGAGGTTCGATATGCCCATAGCGCTAAAAAAAGCATGGTATGCCAATTTGATTTATGAATTCTGATTATCCTTTTAATCATGGTGGTTAAAAATTTATTAACGGTTTCAACCTAACCATTAGCCTATGGGTAATATGGAGTAGAGTTATCATGGCACAGGCCAAGTTGATCGGAAAGTTTCGTCGTCATGATATTTCGAAAATGACTCCCATGGTCAGTAATAATAGCCTCAGGTACACCGAAACGAGCAATTACATGATTGAAAAAAAACATAGCTGCAGTTTTTCCATCTGCTGCAAATGTAGACATCGCTTTGGCCGATTTGGTAAAATAATCTACTGCAAGAATAATATACCCATTCCCCTCGGCTGAGTGAGGGTTACATGTAATGAAATCAATGCCCCATTTTGCAAAAGGATTGACAACAATTATGGGGTGAAGAGGAGGTGGTGGTGCAAACATTTTTCGATCAAATATCTAACAGTTGTGTCATTTTCGGATCGCGAGAATGCAATATTTGAATAATGATGGCCAAAATAACCAGCATACAATATATTTTGGGTAGTGGCATACCTAGACATATGACCACCACACACTCCAGAGTGGCAGTCATTCAAAACTTTTTCAGCCTCTTCATGAGTTAAACATCGTCGAAATACAGAATCCACACCACAACGATAAAGTGTGCCTCCAAAAATATTGTATTGTTGAGATTGGTAACAGAGCTTTCGTCGATTTGAATGTGAGATTTCAGGTCGAAAGGTTTGGGTTTGAAGATAAATGATGATATCTCCATACCATGGATCTAATGTACTGATAAGAAACAGAGATTCATCAGCAATCAGATGCTCTACCATAGTTTCTGTTTCAGTATTTGGGAAATCACACATAAGTTCAGCGAACACCAGTGATTTCTTTGATTTGGATTTTTCAAATTCTAAATCAAACTCCTGAAGGATAAAAATCCATTTAGAGTATTTTCCCCTGAGTAATTGTTTAGTCAAAATGTACATCATCGGGTTGCAATTAGATATCACCATTGTTTTTTGTAACAATATGTAATGACAGAATATTTAGACAACTTGAACTGCTGCCAAGGCCAATTTATCCACATGTGAATATTTAATTTCGGTCAGATTGAGATTCTAATTAAGATAGTAAATCACATGCTCTTGAACTAATACCATTCCAATGGTGGAATCAGAGGCTGCCAGGTATAAAAAGTAATCCTGGCTATAATTTGGTGGATGAAATAATGGTGCATGGGTCAAAACTTGTTTCAAAGCATCAAAATATCGATCAACGATCTCATCCCAAATAAAAGGAACATTCTGTTTCAACAACCTGGTAAAACCTTTTGTTAACTCAACATAATTATGGATAAATCTACGCAGAAAGTTTGCTTTCCCTTGTAAACTTTGGAGTTGGCGAAGTGTGGAAGGAGGAGGTAAATTGATAATAGCCTCAACCTTAGATGGGTCGACACGAATCCCTGCTTTCAAAACAACGAATGCCAATAATCTACCAGATTGCACACAAAAAACACATTTGTGGGTATTTAACTGAATCTTATAATACCTACATCTCATAAAAATTGCTCTTAAATGGGTAGGATGATCTTCCCTGTGCAATGAATGAGTAGGTAAATCATTGAGATAAGGCTGCACAATGTGTTTAATGTCATGAAAATCATAAGACATTTCCCTTTGAAAAGTTGCACCAACATTCTTTAATCCGAAGGGCAGTTTACAATAAGCGAAAGTTCCCCAAGGAAAAATGAATGTTGTTTTTGGTTGATCAGTAGGGAGTATGTTTATCTGATTGTACCCAAAAAATCCATCCATAAATGAGTACATTTCATTTCCGACACAGTCATCAATGATTTGATTGATATAAGGAGTTGGATAATTGTCTTTTGGACAGGCTTTGTTAATATCCCTATAGTCGAGACATACTCATATAGTTTATTTTTTTTTAGTAACCGGAACAATATTAGATACCCATTACATTAAAGTAATTGGATAAATAAAACCTTCTTTTAGTAATTTCTCAACTTCAGCTTTAATAGCAGCAACTTTTCCTAGATGTATCGGACGTAATCTTTGCCTGATAGGTTTAGCATCTAGGTAAGTTTTTATTTCATGAATGACAATATTGGGATCAATTCCTTTCATTTCTTCATAAGACCAGACAAATATTTCACATAATTCTCAAAATAGGGCTTTATATGTAGTAATTTCATCCAAGATACAAGAAGCACCTATATGAATGTTTTCAATAACTCCTGTTTTAACTGATATGTCAATGGGAACCATCGAAGAAATATTTCCCAACTTGATTTCAGAATCTAATTTTGTAATCGATATTGGATTATGGGGTTCCTTGACATAGTCAATTGTAAAAATAGATGAAAAAGTATTTTCAAATCTATCAAGCTCAGGTAAAAATGATGGCCTATGATGAAGATCATCCCATGGTAATTCATCTATGGACAAGAATTCATGAATGCTTTCATTAGTATGAAACACTTGTTGAAGAGGATCAGGAATTGATGTTATAGCCGAGTTGGATGGTGAAAATGATTTCTTATTGATCACATTCATTGGATCAGAATCAGTTGATGAAGGATTGGAAAATGACTGTACTGCTCGATATGCTATCTCAAAAGGACTCAAAGGCATTTTTCCATTGAAAGAATCCAGTTCTAACTCTAAAGGCACTATTCAAGGGTCATCAAATGGAATAGTGATTGATGTAATCATATTGATATTAGCAATAGTACGCGGTACGTTAGGTGGAGGCATAGAAAAAGTTCCCATTAAATTGAAATCTTTGATTAAACCTACTCCAACATCTTCATAAGGGATAGTCGATTTTCCAACATTTTGAATACTATCCGTAGAAGCTGGGTTAGACGGATAATATGAGAGCTGATCGATTTTCACAATATTTCCTTGATGAGGAAACATGATTAATCGAAATATGGATGACACAACAACAGTCATAGCATAAGACAAACTTTGACCAAGAAGAAGGTTGTAATCTAGAGGGGCATCAACAACTTCCACATCTAAATTAACAGCTTTACCTTCGATCTCTATAGGTAGATCCTGAAAAATTCCATATGGATGGAATCCTCTTCCGTCAAAAGCTTTGAGAATTGTCAGAGATTGGTTAAGTGTCAGAGAACCAAGTTATTTCCAATATTTTAATGACATAATACACGTAGACACTCCCTCATCAATTACAGTACGAAAGCAACGCCTGTTTTTGAGTAGTAATGGAATCTGAAAATCCATTTCATGAGGGAGCCGTGGTGTAAAATTTTCTAAATCGAATACCATGAGGTTTGAATCTTGAAGATCTACAGCTCCAATAGCTGATAAGAGTAATTTCCTTTGTGCCGAACATTATTTCAACACTTCTAAGGCCGACATTGTTGAATGAGATATTGCTAAATCCTCAACAACATTGTAGTTTTGAGCATCTCTCGCATGTGGATTGAAATATGATTTACGAAGTACACCTTTAGCAAGTGGTTTAATTACTAGATGAGGACTGGGTTTTTCGATATGAAGTGGATCAAAAACCAAAGGAGATGTAGCTGGTATTGAATTAGAATTTTCTACTTCTTTACTAGTAACATGATTTTTACTTCCATAGTCTTGCGATCGATTCGCAACCATTACTTGAGACATCATAAAAATATTTGATGATGTATTAGAAGAAGATCCAATCATTTTTCTATCTTGAATAGGAAAAGGATCCTTTAAGGCAGCGGGCGTAGGTGAACCTTTTAACAAACTTATATAACTCATACCTATGTGGGAATTCCTTGGTGAAATGATCCTCATCACAGATAAGAGAAGGATAGCGAGGCTTTCGTTTATCATCAGACAACTCATTTTTCTCAGTTTTTTCTTTGGGAGATGAAGTACGTTTACTTTTATTCTTCCCTTTCTTCTTATTTCCATATTTAGATTTAGTTGTAAAGGAATCTACAATGTGAATGTCAGCAGAAGTTTCGAGGAAAGAATCTCCTTTTGGTGAATCAGGTAAAGTTATTATAGGAGAAGTAATCTTGGAATATTTATTCTTAGTCTTATTAGTAATAACTAAACCAATTACACCATCAGCAGCATGAGAGCCTGAGGGAGCTGTTGTTTTCTGACCAGGATGTGGTAAATCTAAAATTTTCTCGTACAAAGTACCTCACTAAGTATATACTAGGTCAAGGTACTGAGCTTGAGAAATGATTTGTTCTTCTGTAACGACTCCTCCTTTAGCTACATCTTCAGTGATTTTTGGTAGTAATGATTTTATAAACCATTCTGCCAAAATTTGATCTGAAATAAAAATTTTCACCAAACATCTTCTACGTCTCCATTCATGTATGTGATATGATATGTACGTTGACATAGATTTTTTAATGAAGTTAATAATTCTGTTCCATTGCCGTATCTGACTAGAAACTGAAAATGAGTTAAAAAGGTGGTTACTAAGCCATTGAAATTGTTAAATGAGACACGTGGTAATTCAATATACCATTTGGCTGCTAATCCTATCAGCGTTCTCTAAAAAAGTCTTAATCGAATTGAATCATCAATCAAAGAGTTGGATGCACACCAGAGGTGATAAGTCATGACATGGTTAGAAGGGTCCTCTCTTGATTTACCTTCAAATTTCGGGATATCACTGGGAAAATTATTTGGCATTGGCAGCCAATACGAAAGATAATCGACTGGATCATTCATAAGGCATGATAAATCAGGTAAATCTAAATTTTCTATGAATGGAAACCGATGATTAGGGTCCTGTTGATTAAATTTATAACCTTGTGGAACTATACCAGTTCCAAGAGGAGGATATCCAGGATATCCTAGAATGGCCTATGCATTTGGAATCAAAATGCCCCCTAGATAAGCAGGATTAACCGGACCATATTGGGGTTGAGTAGGTATCTAATACGTGTACACAGGGTACGGTTGATGCTGATATGCTAGATTTTGTGCTACATGTCCATATTGATACGACCCTTAGTATGGTGGATAAACAAACTAATGTTGGTTTGTTATAACTGTTCTTGTACCAGGTTGACCTGTGGGCATCTGAACAGTAGTCTGGATTGAAGGTCCAGATTGTGGGGCAGAAACCTGAGGAATCAATACCGATAGATGAGGAGCTATAGAAATAGGAGGTGCAGATACTCCAGGAATAGGTGTGGTAGCTTGAATAGAAATTGGCGCAGCAGTTTGCGTTGGAGTTCTAGGTGCACTCAGACCGGGCTGCTGAACTGTACCTGATGCAGGTACCTGAACAATAGGTTGAACAGGTTGGACAGGTTGTTGGATGTGAGTATAACCAATCGATTGTCCTGGTTGATAATAAGGTACTTCCATATTAAGTTGCAAATTCGGTTGAACTTGGGAGGGATCCCACACTGTATTAGCTCTGGGATATGAAGGTCCCATTGAAGGTTGTGGATAGGAAGGACCATAACCAGGTTGATAATTTGGAACATATTTTGGATAATTAACTAGATAATTTCCACCTCCATGAAACAAATGATGTTCCGAGTAGAACGGCTGCCCTAAAGGAGGTTGTGGACCCTGAGTTGGATATTGACTTTGAGTTTGATATTGACCCTGAGGTATGTACTGACCTTGAGGTATCTATTGCCCTTGAGGTTGATATTGACCCCGAGGCAGATATTGACCTTGAGTTTGACCCCCAGGCTGTAAATTACTACCTTGAGGATCAGGGTTTGGAATGTTTCCAGACATCATATAAATTTGTTTTGCGTTTACAGTTTCGGTATTTGATTCATTTGGACCAGATGATGGTGTACGTTTGTAGAGAGAAGGAGATGCACATGAGACAGTACCAGAAAGGGACTGGTATCCCACAGGGATAGATGGACCACCATAAATATATGTTTCTGGAGCTGCAAAAAACATCGATGACTCACTAGACATGATTAATGGAGGTCTGTAACCTCTCGGTATAGCATAAAAGGGAATTCAGGGTGGCGAATAGTTTAGACCAGTATTGTGTAGAAATTTTTCCAATTGAGAATACCAAGGATCCGGTTTGAAAGGACTATAATAATTTGATTCACTTGGCCCTGGATCAAGAGTTTCCTGAGTTGAAGGAAGAACAACTTCTTCTTTAGTGTCAGTAACTTCTTCAATACTAATGAGACTAGGAGGAATATCTTATGTGATCCAATACTTCACTTTGGGTGAATCAGGACGATTAGGGGTTAGTCCAAGGAATGGACAAGTAATCTCAGATATAACCGTCACGTTCTGTGGTTTAGAAACTTCAGGCTCCAAATCTGATAATTCACTAGTTGTAGAAACAAGTTCAACAATTTTGGAAATTGAAACTCTATGTGGAGTACTTTCTGCAGTACGAGGTTGATCTACTTCGTATTCAAGATGAACAATTATAGATGTTTCTTCGTGTTCAGTGGATCCAGTTTTTGATGTCTGTCCTTTTTCGTATTTAAGTCTTTATAACTAGTTTTGTGTGTACTCAGGGGGTTTCCCCTACATTCTACGTGATTTTCTAGGTAATTCAGCCACGATTAAAACTTTTAACACACAAAATCAAAGAAAATTTCAACAAAATATCCTAAAGTCTCTAAGGAAACAACCAAATTGATCACACGCCTAGAATATATAAGAGATCAAACCACACACAAACAGTAGATTCCAACACTAAAAACACTAGTTGGTAATGAAATCCAACATCGTAGAATTTTAATGCAGAAATGGCAGTTGGAACAGTTACCCCGACAACCTTGTTAGTGAAACAGACTGGTGCAAGTTTCTCCACTTAACCCATCTCGAGTGAATATAACCCTCCAGAGAGTCCAAGTGATTCTAGCCGACATCTATTCCAGGTACAGTGGGACCCCCCCTCCACCGTCACCTTGGGAAAGAATCCTGAAGTTTTTAGCCACTAAAGTCACCAATTGGAACAAATATACCTAGGGAAACATTCTACGATCCAATATACATGCAAGGGCAGAGTAACTAGCTTAATCCCCTTGAAGGCTCCTTGACACAATCAAAGGTTTACCGATAAGTGACCCCAGGCTCCTCGACAATGGTCTATCCGGGGTTTACCGTTTTTAATACGTGCACATCTGCTATCTTTCCCAATGGGATAGGTATGATTACCTCATTGGTTCGAACATGATATCATGCTTAACTCTTTTAAGAAGAGCTTCCCAGAGCATACATGCTATAATTGGATTTTCCTACCGCAAGTTTTACTACTTGTTTGTTTGAATTGCCTTGGAATGTTAACTACAACCTATTCCAAGACACTAGCCTAAGGTATGTTGGTGGAAAATATCCCTAGAAAATATAAAATTTCTAGATTGATTTTAATTAAGCATTACTTTTAGTTTGGTTGTTTCTTAGGTCAAAAGTTATGGAAGTGAAACTTCGATGATGTTTAATGACCCGACTCAAAAATACGCTAAAATGCATCTATATGAAAATCAACTCATTTCTTTTCAGTGAAACCTATTTAGAGGAAAGATTTGAGAGATTTTAATAACTTTCAAAACATCAATTCTTTCTTTGATAAATAAGAAAATTTGAAAATAAGACAATTTCTTGAGAACTCAATTTCACAGAAAAAAATATCACTTGTTCAAAATGAAATCCCTTATATCATTCAAGTCAGAAACTAGAATCAAACTTCTTCCAAAAGAAAACTAAAACTCTTAAAAACACAAAATTCAAAATAAAAATAAAACTCTAATTTTGAACTCTATCTAAATGGTTTTGAGGATGTTTATTCTTAGTTTGTAATCTAACCAAGAACTTTTATCTCAAAGAAAAATAAAAAACATCCAATAATGGTTCTAAAGTAAATTTTAGACCTTAACAAGCTAAAAGGTTTTCTAAATTTGCAAATGAAAATAAAATCTAATTTTCATAAAAGAAATATTTGCATAAAGTTCAATAACTCAACAAGAAAACAATGATATACCAATTAGCTGAGGTATATAAAGGTTTCTGACCCAAAGCAACAAGAAAACATGGCAAACACTCACTCATAAAATGCAAATCAGTTTGAAAAGCTCACTTCAAATCGAGAAATTGCTGAAAGAAACTCACACAGAAGACTTTGACAGTCAAAACAAGTTGGGGTAATTACAGGGAATCAAGTAATTACACTCCTTAAAACAAAATTTTTACTTTTTCAAAATTTTCTAGAAGTCTGTAGCTTTTAATGGAACAAGGTGCGGTACCGGATTTTTTTTTACTAAAATCTGTGGAGTCTATCGCTCTATTTTTTTTTTAAAATGTGGAAGCCAGAAAAAACAGAGAAAAAGTAAAAATACAGATTTACAGTCAGGGATTCTAATGAGTTATTTATCCAACCCAGTTTTGAACTAATCAAAATCAAAGAATTTATTCAACGGAGTCACCATTTTGTTATGTAGATAAAATCCTTCTTGCGGACAAGAATGATCTCCCTAGTATCATAAGGATATCTAGAAACAAACAAACAAATGCAAACCATTTTCTCTAGACTATTGTGATTCAAAATTATTAATTAACTAAGTAAGAGGAGATGCTCCTACATAAAGTCCAATGCTTCAAAATTATTAATTAACTAAGTAAGAGGAGATGCTCCTACATTAAGTCCAATACTTGTTGTAATCTTCAATCCAGTCGCTCGAAAAGAGGTTTATTCAACATGTAAGACATGCATTCAAAGACAAGAAAAAAAAAATAAAATCACCTGCAATATATAATAATTCAGAAACACTAATCTATCTCAGTGATCAAGGAATCCAAGAATTAAATTACTCAAATAGATACACTAACAAATTAATGAGAAAATACAATCCATTTGTATTAACTTGTATGATAAGAAGTAACCTTACAACCTTTTCGCCTTGAGGTCATACAAGTTCTTCCGGGGTCCTTAGCAACCGTTTTCCTTCCGAATGACAAACCTTCTCCTCTTTGAACTAGCATGAAACTATGGATATGAGTATGTGATCGTTCTCATACCAATGATGCCAAGTATAGAGAGTATAATTTCTTCAACAATTATCTTCTATATGTTAAGAAGTACCCTTGAGACTGAAATATGAGTTCAAATTATAGAAGAATGAATGAGGTTTCAGTTCCATAGAGAGGGGGATAAAGTCCTCTCATAAAGGGATTTTAGCTCCAAATACCAAGGGATAATCTGCATTAATGAAGGGATAGAGGTTCATGAATGAAGGGGTGAAGCTCGACCTGATTACACTTCTAAAAGCCTCCACTTGGGAGAATATTCGACCAGCTAGGCTTCTAGAACTTACTTTTTCTTTTATTTCACCTTTTACAGGGGTCCACGGTTTTAGTAAGCAGAATGTGCGGGATGTGCTGCAAATTATAGAGCAAGAAACCACGGCACCATAGGTAAGAGCTAGGAAAAGTGTGGAGTTATGCTTTTTGGGGTTTTAATGAGCTTTTCTCCAATTCCAAGACTTGGTTTAGGAACTTTATGGTTTTAGACCTCTAAGGGAGCATAAAATAGGTAATGATGAACCCATATAGATATCTAAATGTCATGGTGACAAATTTTAGTGTAACAGGAAGGTTGTGCCCAGCAAAGAGAGAAAATTTCTACCAAAACTAAATTTGGAGGGGCACACTCTAGAAGTAATAGATTTTCCAAGAAATTTCTAGAAGAAGTTAGCTACAATACAATTGCCAATTTTGTAACAAATTTTGACTAATTTTTTAGATACCACTAGTTGTTTAGAGTAGGTACAAGCTCTTTGAGTTCCTATATATTGGACTAATTTTGAAATGTAAAAGGGGGGAGAAATATTGGTTGTAGGGGAAACTTTGCCAATTTTTTATTAATCGTTGGGAGGTCTTGAAGAAATTTTGGGAAATAATTCTCAGGTAACTCTTTGCCTCTCTATTTTCTTATCATGTATGTTTCCATACCACCTTATGTTTTGAAGTTCGTTACTAATTAAAAACAAGTTTATGCAGTTTTCATGGAATTTTGAGTTGTGAGCCGAATTTTTTTCTGCAAATTGTGTATAATTGTATTAATATCATAGGATGAAATAAATTCTAGCATTAGTATGGTGGTTTTTTTCAGTTCTAAAAAATCTATCAAGTTAGTTTGAAGAGTATATTTAATTTCTTGATATTTCTCGCACGATTTTTAAAAGGAAATGGTAAATTTCAAAATGATGTGTTTCTAATATTGGTTGAATTCTTAATCGCTCAGTCATCCACC